>JANKOE010000009.1:43380414-43396161 GCA_026284465.1 Erythroxylum citrifolium | reverse complement strand
GAATTGAGGGTCCTATGAATTTAGGTGATTGAGATTAAATGGGGGATTATTTAATTAGAGCTTGTATGGATTTTAGACATTAAATTGAAGAATTTAGTTAAATTAGAGTGTATTTTCATAAGGTGTTAGACTTTAAATTTGAAAGAGCCCATTTGGAAGTTGATATATGGTTAAGGCTTAAGGTAAATTAGGTGGGCTTGTAGCCCTTTTTAAATGTCATTTACATAAAGCAAGAAGGACTTTTATGGTGGGATTAGGAGGCCCACGAAAATTCAAGTGGGAAGGAGGGAAAATGAAAATTTGGTAAAGGTTATAAGGAGGGAAAGAATTTTGGGCTTAAGGTTAAATAAAAGTCCAAGACTTAAGTTGTAGGAGAAGACTTAGGAAATAAAAGGGGAAAGTATTAAAACAAAATGAAAAGAAGCATAAGTTAGGTGATGAGGTGGACGAAATTGAAGGGGGAAGTGAAGCTTGTCGTTTTAGTATAGGTTAGTAAGTTAGAATAGAAGATTCACGATTTTGCAAGAAGAAAAGAGAGAGAAGTTCACGAAAAATCAAAGAAAAGAATAGAAGAGAGAGTTTCGGAAAAGCTAGGAGAAGAAGAAGAAGAAGAAGAAGAAGAAGAAGAAGAAGAAGAAGAAGTGGAGAAGAAGAGGTAGGTTTTCAAGTTAAGTTTTTCCTTAAGTCTTTTAAGAAGAGATACGAAAATTTCCAAGAAGAGAAGAGAGAAGGTGAGTTTCGGCCATGAGATAAGAGGAGGAAGAAGAAGAAAAGAGTTGGGGTTTTGTTGATTCCATGCTTGAGAAGGGTGATTCAAAGGTTTCTTGAAGAAGAAAGAGGAAGAGGAAGTAAATCAGAATTCGTGGGTCACATTCAAGGTTAGGGTTTTCGAAAATTTATGGTTTTATTGTTAGAGTTCTTGTTTTTCTTGCTTCAAAAGGATGGTGTGAAGAGTTTGTTAAGAAAGAATAAGAAAGGAAATGGTCTAAGCTTTCATGTAAGAAAAATCTGATTTTCGTGGGGTGTATATAAGGTAAGATGAATTTCGAATTTTGTTGGCTATTGATCTAGGTTTTGATGCTAATGGTTTAGATAAAGTATAGGTGAAGTGGTGTAGGTTTAAATTCAAGGTTGCCAATCCTTGAAAAAAATTCCAGCATTGAATCTTTTGTTAATTATGATTTTATTGTTAGAGTTTTGCTAAAAATGGTGGTTGAGAGAGTAAGAAAAGAAAGAAAAAGGGAAAGAAGAAAGGTTGTTAAAAAAATCAGATTTGGTGTGGGTGGTTATAAAGTGGGATTTTCGACACTTTTGACTAGGTTTGAGAAGAGGTTATGGTTGTTATTGTTTAAAAAGGGTATAAGTAAAGTTATATAGGTTTTAAGCCAAGATTTCCATTCTCCTTAAAATTTCAGCATTGTGTCCTCTTGGTAAAGTGGGATTTTTGTGTTTGATGAAGGTGTAAGGCAATTAAGGAAGAGCCAAGGCAATTTGACCAATCCTAGAGCTAAAGGATTCAAGGTGGGTGATTTCTTAATAATTGAGTTAATAGGCATGTTAAAGTTTATGATAAATGCTAACTAGTGCTTTCCACTTATTTACAAAGTTTGTATTGATTGCTTTGCGTGATGGTTTAAACTTGTATGAGATGTTTGTTGTATGTAAAGACATTGTGGAAATGTTTGTTTAATGGTTTGTTAAATGAAAAAGAGTGAGTTATGTGATTTTGGACACTTGTATGTGATATTCCTTGAGTATGTTTAAAGGTTTGCTAAATGAATTCCGATGATTTGTAACTTTCAAATGAATTGGCTTTGATGATGAATTGATGTCTTTCGTGTATACATATGTTTGGAAATTTGATTGAAAGTGAACAAGATTGGATTATGTGAATTTGGAAAAATGCCATGTTAGGCATTCATATGTGAATGATGTGAAAGTACATGCTTATTTGGGTTTGTAGTGATCCCCTCCGTTAACAAGTGCGCACTTGTCTATGATAGCCTTCTCCTGGCTGCCCGCTAGTGGCATAGGAGCTCCGAAATCGGACTCCCCTCTGTTCATGGCTACACATGGCCGCTTGGCGGACTTTGTAGTACGTCCTATTAGGATCACTCAAACAATCCGTTATGTGATTTTGTGCTATTGTTTGATATTCGTTGACGTTGTAAATTGAGAGTTTTGAAAATTGAAAATGTTTTTTTTGTAATGTGACCTTGTATGAAAAATGAA
Source organism: Erythroxylum citrifolium (assembly GCA_026284465.1). Taxonomy (NCBI): domain Eukaryota; kingdom Viridiplantae; phylum Streptophyta; class Magnoliopsida; order Malpighiales; family Erythroxylaceae; genus Erythroxylum; species Erythroxylum citrifolium. The sequence goes on along the minus strand of JANKOE010000009.1, from coordinate 43,393,929 downwards.
TGAATAAATAATGGTTTTTTGCTTATTTCTTGCTTATTAAGTTATTATCCACGGAGCCGTCGAGCTCACCCCCCATTTTCCCTCCACAGGTATTGAGCGAGAAACCGAGTCCCGCGTCGGAATTGAGGCAACTCCGATGCACTTTGTTGGTTTAGAAGTCATATGTTAGAAAGCAAGGCTTTAGATAGCCTTTTGAACTAATGATGTGCTTTGTATATTGAGACTTGGTTGTAATCGGGCTAAATGCCCTTTGATGTTTTGTATTGGTTTATTTCCTTGTAAATATAAAGGTTTTAAAGTTTCAATGTATCTTGTATAAGCTTCTTATGTATATATGGTTGTATGGTGAACTTGGATAAAAAGAAAGAGTAAGTGAGATTGCTTTATGTTTTGAAAACAATTAGAATCCTAAGAGTGTGTTACTGCCATTGGAGTTTGGGGATGTACTATGGAGTTTGGAGGATTGAAGTGGTTTTATGCAGGTTTGGAGTATGGATGAGCAAATTGGAAATTTGGCTAGATGCACTTTTAGGGGAGGTGTTGTCCATTTTTTTCTAAAATGGGCAGCCACTTGTCTTGGGTTTTAGACCATGTTAGGGCTTGAATTTGAATGGGAAGTCTTCTTGAAGTTTGTAGAGAACGTTGAGATCTTTAAAATGGTATAAAATGGGTCATTTTTCGACTTAGGACAAAAAAGTTATGAACGTTTGAAGTTTGCTGCCCATTATTCATTTTGGTTCTCGGATTACTATTCATTTGGCCATTTTGGGCTGAATCGTCGGACGGATTTTTCGTACCTTTTGAGCGGGAATCGATTTTTACATCCTTCTGGAAAGATGTAGATGGTCTTTTTATCTTTCCAACGAGGTATGATATGTCTTATTCGGAGTTAGGAGTAAAAAGTTATGAGGGTCGGAAGTTGGTTGGTTACTATTCATTTGGTCAAAAAGTACTATTCATTTGGTCATTTCCGATTTTCCTCTTATAACTTTTGCAATTGACGTCCGATTCTCTCGATTCTCGAAGCATTAGTTTTCTAAAAACATTGTCCACCCTTGTATGCATATTCGAGAGTTTTAGGATTAAATTGAAATTATGGATTCAATCAAAGTGAAGCAATTGGTTGAAGATTTTAGAATATGAGTTCGCATTTTGGTCTAGGAAGCCCCGATTAGGAATTGGATTCTATTTTGGGCCCTAAGTAAATCAATTTTATTGAGGAAATTAAGATGAATCTTGCAAGATTTAGTCTGAGGACTTTAAATTGACTTTATAATCATGTATAAATATGAGGGTTTCGGATTAAGTAATTGGGTTCCGGATTCGGGATCCAACATTTAGTTTGGTTTTTCGTAAGAGGTTGGATATCCGGTAATGGGTTCCAACATTAAGAGCTTGTTAAACTATATTCTTTTTATGTAAATGAATTATGAATCTTGTATCAATGAAGTTGAGTGGATTTGGTATAACTTTGTATATGTCGGAGGTTGAGTTGAAATTTAGTATTGTAAATGCAAGGTATGGTTTTATTTTGGTAATGAAAAAGAAAATGGCACGAAGCGATGATAGTGCGATGGTATTTCGTTAAGAGGTTGGATTCCGGAAATGGGATCCAACAGATATTGACTAGTGATCGGAGCTAATGCCTAGCTCCAAATAGGGGCATAAATCAATTCATTTTTACAACAAATGTTTGAAGCCAGATTGGAGCAAAACCAATTTGTAAGCTTTTTTATGTGATACATATGAGATATTGATAGTTAGGTGATTGACTAATTTTAAGTTTGTCAATGTTGAATTATTCACAAGTGCACGATATAGTTATGGCTAGCACAGGCAACTACGAGTCGATCCCACAAAGAAAATGATTACTAGCAATTACCCTTATCCTATTATCTAGTCTACAAATTGAGTGTTGGAGGTTTTTAACTAAAAATAATACTTAAATAGATAAAATGAAATACGAACCAATAACGAGCAGAGAACAAAGAAAATTGCTTAGAAAATAATCAATATCAAAATTTAGTGTCTAGGTAATGAATCCCTCTAAAACCTTTAAATAATTAACTTTTTATTATGCAATTGTTTTATTGACTATTTGATCGTGGAAATTCTTACCTTATGCTAATAACTTTTTCGAGACTACTAATAACTAATCCTGGTCTTATTAACCAAAATTCTTTAGGTTAAAGTTTTTATAAAGACTTTATCGATTTATGAATTTCGCTATTAGGTTTGACCCTAATTCAGACGATTTATATCGATCTATCTCTATTTTTGCAGCCAAATCCTTTCAATTACGGTAAATTTATTCATACTCATCTTTTCTCAATCTCTATGTTATGAAATCAGATTATATACTAATATTCTTGATCTATTAGAGCATAAATTAAACACATAATTTAATCACAATAGACCAATCGAAATAATTGCATTAATTAAAAGAATCAAAACATATTATAGAACAAACTAGACACTAAAAATGCTTAGTTACACAAGCTAGAACATGAAATCAAGCATAAATAGGGAGAAAAATGAATAAAAAACAAAGAGTTCATAATTTTAATTCTCTCTTTCTCTTTTCTCGAATATTCTTGCAAGTATGAGGTTTGATGTTGTATTTTATTGGATATGTTGATGATTTCTTTGCATTTTCCATGTCTCTAGATCAATATCATCCATTCTAAACTTTCTCCATATATGGAATCACCTCTCAAAGCCTGCTCTTCCATTTTGCCTCCACTTATGTCTTTTTATAGTAATTTTTAGGGTTTTTAGGAGATACATAGTCTGATACACGAGCATGTACTAGATTGTGTATATTCCAAAATCTCCAAAATTTGAGATTCTACACAGGCTATGAGATGTACACAACCATAAACATGGTGATGTACACAACCATAAACATGGTCGTGTATCCCTTATTTGCTTCAAATCTTCGTTTTATACCGCATTTTCATCTGAATTTTTCTCCTTTTAGTTTATGAAGGCAATTATAACCTATAAATGCACTTAGAGCAAATTAAGTACCAAATAGACAATAAAAGTATAAAATATCAAGTAAAATACATCAAATATGCATGTATAAATATAGTCAAATATGCATCTATCAAACATCCTTACACTTAAGCTTTTGCTTGTCTTTAAGCAAACCATAAGAAAAATTATAAATCTTATAATATCCATCCTTCATTAATCTTGATCTTTCCATTAATACTATAAATCATTATGTCATATTGAATGAAATTAACATACAATTAGACTCAAATTATCCTAAAATTAAGTTCCTGGGTCAATATTAATAGTAATGACATTGATAATCACATTGAACTTAAAAGCATAAACCTTTACACCCTCACCAAGATTTCACTCAATGAGCTCAAGTGTTTAGGGTGAAAAGTATCAAAACTCTCAAATTAATGTATAATAGAACTGTTACCATAGGCTTATAGTATTATCACATCTCCACCACTTATGTATAAACTAGAAACAAAAATCAGGTCTTTATTCAGGTTATAATAGGGCTTAGGTTGAAAGGACTCATCTCGGAGTTCCCTTTCTGGAACCTGATTGGAGCTCTCCCAGTGACCCCACGATAGCCCTCCAATCGTTATCTAACTCAATTGAAGGGGTTTTCGAAAAGCCAAGCTGTTCAAGTATTAAAAACCTTTTATACTTTAACTTTTAAAAGTGCAAAAAATAGTGGGAACTTTTTTCTATCTATCATTTTATTGAAAATTTTAACAGTATAATGACTGCTTTTTTAAGATTCCCAAATTTCAAAAACCTACATAACACATTTTAAAACACTTCTAGTATTTCATATAGCAACTCAACTTTTGGAATGGGACCTCAGGTCCACATCACAAGCAAACAAACGTATAATTCTAAACATTTTAAAAATGTCTTTGACGATCAAAGCCTTTGTAGTTCAATAAATAAAAGATATTTACAGTTCCACTAATATTCACAAGATCACAATTTTAAACCCTTTTGAAATATACTTTACAACATATATCCAAGCATCTAAGCCAATTTCAAGCAACCACATACATAAGAAAAATAAGTCAAATACAGTAGCAGTGGACGATAAAATTAACCCTACAGTGGAGTCCCAATTACTGCAATACCTGTACACTTACCTGGGGTGGTTTGTTGAAAAACATAAAAATAAAGGTGAGCTAAACGAGCACAGTGAGTGTTAATCAGTTTACTAAAAATTTAAACTTTTTATAACAACATAACTAAAATATTCCCATATAATAGTAAAGCTCATGGTAAAATACTTGTCATAACAATTCATTCATGCATCAAAACAATTAGTACTTAAAAATCATTTCGTAAAACACAATTTCAATGTTTCTTAAATCCTATTTTGAAAGGCTTTTTCGAAATTAAACTCATCATATAAAAGTTTCCTTTTTCTTTAACCAATAAATAGTGGTGGAAATAAGTTTTTTGAAAATTTTTATACTGACAATAAGTCAGCCACTATAATTGGTACCATACGGTACCTCTCAAATTACTTTTAAAAATAAATAGTGGTGGCATTATTATTTCATGACTTTTCTTACTCAATGTAACCCATCACTAGTTTCTTTACCATATGGTACACTAGACCTAAAGTCACATAGCTAGTTCTACATCACTTACATGCGACCAGTTAACCACTAGTTATAGAACTGGCTTTACATCGCTTACCCACAACAGTTTAACCACTATAGAATGATAGTTACAGAGCTGATTCTGCATCGTTTACCCGTAACAAGTCATAGAGCTAGTTATATATCGCTTACCCGTGACTAGTTAACTATTATTTACGGAGCTGGTTATACAACGCTTACCTGTAATAGGTTAATCGCCATAAATATACCAATATAATAACATATATAAACCCTAGCGGTGTACTATAGGCAAAAAACAACTCTTACATTTACGACTCATATTATTTTCTAAATCAAGTACAGGAGGATTCATAATTGAATTACTTCAATGTAACTCCCAATCATATAAAATTTAACTTTCAAATTAAAAATCATATATTGCTAGAGCATACACTTATGCAAGCAATATTCACATGTAAAATATCATTTGCATAAAAATCAGCATAAATATTCTTTTCATGAACAAATGAAAACCATTTGCATAAACTCATTTTAAATTAGACTCATAACTTACTAGTCTCGATAAATAGAAACCATTTGCATAAAATCAATTTAAAGAACTTCAAAAGTCACTTAAATACCATATTTTACCCATTCTAACTTATTAATTTATTCAAAACACAATCTTACCCATTTTATTTCACCATAACACAATCATGCATAATGAGTAATAGTTATAACCCATGCCAAAAATCTATACCTCTACTTGTTCCTTAATTTTCACATGCCAAACGTTCAAATTAGGTTTTGAATTCTTCTATAAATTTATTCCCCTATGTCTAGTTTCCATAACATTAAAAACATGCGATTGCAACTTCTAAATCATGAAACATGTACCAAATATCACAAGATGCTTCCACACAGGGACAATATCAGGTTACCATATTCATTTTCAATTTTCAATAACATTTATCTATAATTAGTCTAAGTATCTTCTATAGATTTTGAGTAATATGTCTTAGGTTTCAACTCCAATTGGAATCACCCAATTTGGAGGTTTGTAGGCCGAGTTATGGTTAAAAAATAGGGCTGGTTCAAGTGAACCGAGAACCAAAGGTAAAATTTCACTAAACATAACTCTTTCTCTTGTCATATTAAACCCTTAAATGCTGGATCCTAATTTCGGAACCTAACTCTTGCTATGATATTATAACTGTTAGATCCCGTTTTCAGAACTCAACTCTTGCTCTGATACCAAACATGTTGGGTCCCGTTTGTTTCCGAAGCCCAATGCTTGTGGAGTCCTAAACCGTGAGCGGGTTTCCTTGTAGGGTTATATCAATATACCCTCATGAACCATCTCAATTCCTCATCATTCTCATAACATCTCAAGCCATAAAGGCGAGCCCACACAACAAAATCACAAGCTCTATAGATCAAGATATGCTTAAAAAGCCAAAGTGTGTTCATACCCCAATCATGCTCTCCCAACCGACCCCTCATTTTCTTTCAATCAATCTTTTTGAATTCAATACTAATGGCTATCAATTTTTATGGAAAGGTAGAAAAATGTGTTGGGAATCTATTTCTTCAAGAATCACTTAATTTGGCAGTCAGGTTATGAAGTTATGGCCAAAAGAATCAACTATGCTCATGTCCTCAATCATGTTGTACCTATCTCGGGAAAATTAGTATAACTTTCACTAGAGATATCGTAATGAGTTCAGTGTTAGACGGTTTGAAAGAGGACTCCTAGATATACAACTTTCATGAAGACCTTGAAGTGAAATTCTATCATTTGGAAGGCTAAAACATGGGTTGTGTGAACCCACATGGCCAGACCGTGTAACTTTCGGGTCTGACAGTTTTTCAGCATCAGGAATACACGGCCTGACCGTGTAACCTTCGGGTTAACAAAAATTTTCACTCTCCAAAACCCCTCCAATGGATCCTAAACCCATCCTATCATCCCTTTTACTCATAATCTTTTCAAATCGAGCAATCCAAGTACGATATCACTCCATATACTCTAATTATTCGAGATACACGTCCTATGCAACATCACCTACTCAAACAATCATATCTCTCATCTCTTATATCCAAAAATTCCATACTTTATATCGTTGGAAAGCTAGAAACACAATCTACAACTTCCATGAAGACAACTTCATCTAATTCAACCTAAATCTATACAATTTTCCTTGGAAGTCAGAACACACATTTCACTTCTTCTATTACAACATCATTCATAACAGTTCAACTACCAATTGGAATTCATCAAACTCTCAACCTCAATTCATTTGACTCTTCATATTCAGCAATATCTCATGATTCTTAACATTCCCATCTTTCTTTTCCATAGTATCTCACTTATATATATATGTGTGTGTGTGTGTGTGTGTATAAAACAAAACTTCATGTTCAAAGTTCAACAACTCAAGCGGAAAACTTCTTCAAATATATCTAATTCCAACTCAACTCATATCATCCATACACAATTCATATGTCATTAACATCATAAGATAAGTTTCTACAATGCTTTAATGGCATTCTAAGGCACATTACATCATTTTGCAAAATCCCCAAATTACATAAGATACTTGAATGATAATTGCTCAAAATCCAACAATAACCTTGTTTTACATAAATTACTCCAAAACAAAACAAAACATGCAAATTAGGATTTATGCTTTGATTCACTTTCACTTGATCTCTTGCTCATCACCTGAATAGGGGAAAGAGAGTGGGGGTGAGCTTAAAAGCTCGTGGGTAACGACTTATAACCGAAAAATAAGCAAAACCATTCAAAAGTCCATTGTCATAGAAAATTCTTGTTGAAATCCATAAAGAACATGTTTCTTAAATTCTCATCATGTAGTCAAATTTACAAACTACAAAACATGAATGCATCAAACTTGTTCACGTATCATAAGCACATAAGTACATCAAAATAGTTTGGGTAGATCCATAAACATGACGCACTACATATTTCTACATAATGGTCTTATGTAGTCGTAAACTTGAGGGAGTCCATGAAGGAGATCTGTGCCACTAGCGAGCAAGCGAGAGAAGCCTTTAACTTGGTCAACGTGCACATGACATTCTTGAATGGACTACCAAAACCCACATAATATGTATTTCAAACTTGTTGACCAAAATGACACTTTTTCGAAAACTTGATTTCATATACTTGATATATTTCGAAAACCATTTCCGAAAACATGATTTCATAAACATGTGATCTTTTCAAAAGAAATCATTTTCATAAATCATCACACAATTCACATATCAAACATGTAGCAATTTCTCAATTCATTTAAGACACAATTAATGCAACACTTATAATGAAATTTAAATCATTAAATTTCCTTGATTTAAAGAAAATAAAAGTGGCTTATTTACTATATTATAAACATGTACCCACCTTGAATTCCTTGCATAAACTTCACTCAAATGTCCTCCCCTTGTCTTTTCTTGATTCCTCTTGCCTCCCTTGATCTCCATCATTAATGGAAAAATTTTCAAATCAATAGGCATTCCAATTGAGAAACCCATAAGACATATTCACTAAAATTAATCTTAGAAAGCTTAAACTCATACATTTCTTAAGCTATATAAACCAAAAAACTTTCAAAAATCCAAAATCTTAAGATCAAACTTACCTTGAATCTTCACCAAACAATGATTTTCTTGGCTCTAATGGAAGCTCTAATCCTCCTCTTCTTTTTTCCTTCTTGAATCAACTTCAAAATCTCTCTTGAAAACCAATAAATGAAGAACCCTCCTTCCTTTCTCTCAAAACTGAACCCTCTCTTTGCTTTCTCTCTAAATTTTTGTTTCTTCTCTTCTTCTTCCTTTCAATCCACGTTTTCCACTTTTTAAAAAGCAAGACCACACCTTTTTATTTCAATTTTGCCATTAATGAGTGTACAAAGACCCTTATACCCTTCCTTATATGCCTTGTAACTTAAATGCTTAAGTGATCTTCCCAAAAAGCCCACATACATATATACTCTTACTACTTAATTCAATTAAACCATATTTTAAAATCCTAATAACATTAACATAATAATTAACTCCAAATAAAATAATTAATTTAGCAAGACCTCAAAATCATTTAAATCATGCTTAACTCCTTCCAAAAAACCAAGACCTTTTTCTAATCATGTAATTAAAGGAATTTGATAGCATATCCTTCTAGAAAAATGTTCCTCGTTGCATTGAATGTGGAATACTAAATGGGTAAATGAAGATTGAAGAACATGAAGGTAGTATAAATGGGAATTTAAATAAATGTTTGATGGATGGAATAGGAATGGATTAAGATCTTTGCATAAAGTTACATACTAAGAACTTCAATTGAGCATGCATGGAACATGACACATATACATATGCATGACTGTATATTCATTTGGTTGAATAACTTAATGATTTGTGAACTATATATGTGTTGTATGACTATAGATGCTCAAGTCAATTGTCAGCACCCAGACATTGTTGGATTGTCAAGGCAATAACTTATTGGAGCGTATTGTAAGTCAACCTAGATGTTTCTCACTATGAATGAATTGATTTTGATTAAATTTTAATTATTGAATTGTTATTTATATGAATGTGATGATTCCAAACATTGATAATCTAAGGAGCTTGATATTCGAGAATATATTGGAAGTGCTTTCCAATTATATGTGAAATGTGGAATGTATGAATAACTAAAATACAAAAACCAGACTTAGATCCGAAGGAAGCAATATATGACCTGTGTGCATTGAATGTGGAATACTAAATATATAATTTGTAAACTTGTAAACTGTCGCTTCTCATTACATTGAAATGCATGAACAGATAAAGGAGTTGTGACCGGAGTAGCCAACATGTGAAAAAGAGCTTTAAGCTTAGAAATGTGATAAAGAGCCTCAAGCTTAGATGTAATGAGCCTAGTATCACAACGGATACGAGAAAAAAATGAGCTCAGCATCAACGACGGGTACGAGATAGTATAGACGCTCGGTCACAACAAAGTTAAAATGAAGTAGAGTTACATACACATTTGTATAGACATTCATGTGTATATTAAATGATCAAGTAGATATGCCCTATATAATGATTGAATTGACATGCCTTATTGACCTGAGGTGAAATATTGAATTACCTAAATATGAAGAATGTGTTGTGGTATAAATTACTGTATTATATGTTTTGTTTAATAAATTGGACTTTATAATTGTTATTATGTTCTGATATGAGTGAGCACATCAGTGATGGTTCACTCACTGAGTTCGCAAACTTACCAAAATTGTAACATTATTTTCCAGGTCTAAAGGAGTGCTAGCTCCTAAGTTGATAAAGTAAAGATATAATAATACCTATGTTTTGGGGACAATATGGCTTAAAGGTCTGGTCAGCTGACACTGATGAGTCCAGTTAGGATATTTTGGTTTAGCATCCCATTTCATGTAGCACATTTGGTATAGAGTTGTAGACTCTCATATGTTATGAATGTATATACATGAGTTATGAATTGTAATGACAATGTATGTTTATGTTTATTAATGGAACGGGAAAGTTCAATTTTTGAGAATCTCGTGATACATATGATGCCATAATTAAGATAATGTGATATGCTCCAACATGTGATTCCTATAGGGTATGCACTCGGATATACTTTGGTATGCTGGGTAAATGCTCTATAAGAGTGGTACGTTACAATTTTGGTATCAGAGCATGGTTTGACATCTTTAGGGATATATAGGAGTAGTATGACATGACATTTAGTGAGAGATTTGTATAGTGATCACAATTGTTGTTGTTATAGGTCATCTGCCATCAGAGACTGAGTCATCGAATCAACTGACCTTGAGTCAATAGGAGCCAATAGAGAGTCTCCTATGCCCCAATCTGAACAAATGACTCAAAAAGTTTCTAAGAGGAGAGAAAGTAGGTGTGAAAAACTCAGGAAGCAGGGGGCTGTTAACTTCTACAGAAGTACAGACCCTATTAAGGCAGAAAATTGGCTAGAGAGGACAAAAAGGATATTAGACTAGATGGATTACGAATCTAATAAAGGTTTGATTATGCCGTCTCTTTACTACAAGGCCTGACTTACCAGTGGTTGAAGACTGTTCCTAGTCGCTCAGTCTGACCTTACAGACTGACCTGGAAGACTTTTTAAGGGATCTTCAAGGAGAACTACATGCCAAAGATCTACCTGGACAGAAAGATGAAGGAGTTCCTCGACTTGAAACAGGGGAACCTCACTATAACTGAGTATAAAGTGTGGTTTAATGAGTTGTTGGGTTATGCTACGACTCTAGTCCCGACTGAGGAAGAAAAATGTAGGCAGTTTAAAGATGGGTTGAATATGGAGATTAGAACGAGGTTGGCCATTACCAATTTGAGCAGCTTTACTGAGCTGAGAGTTGCCTCAATCTGAATTAAGTAGTTACTGAAAGATGAATGAGGAGAGTACAAGCAGGATTTTAGACTAAAGAAATAGGGTGAGTTCTAAGTTAAGTCTAGCTGAAGATTTAGTAAATGCCAGAATAGGCCATCACGATCACAATCGAGATCGAGACAGTTAGGGTTTAGGCTGAGAGGCAAATTTGTCTATTCTGGTAGAGGTCAGGTGTCTAAAGGACAAACCTATAGTGGGCAGACACAACAGATGCCCAACTGTGAACATTTTGGGAAGAGACATGGTGGAATGAGAGGGTGATATGTCTTTTTGGAAGTTATCAGGAGCTTGCCTACGATGTGGCTTTTTTGAGCATCATATTAGAAATTGTCCTGCCATTGCTGGAGCACAGCCTGGAATGAGAGGGTGATCAGTAATTGAAATGACTGTTCAGCAGAGTATAGTCAGTGGAGTGAGACAAAAAGGCAAAGGTGGAGGTAAAGCCAGTTCAATGGGTCCTAGTGCTGTTAGGACGGGGAATGAGGTGTGGAGTAATCAGCCATAGTCTCAGGCTAGGATTTATGTCATCACCAGAAAGGAGGCGCAGAATTCCCCCAATGTCGTTGCAGGTGTGTTATCTGTCTTTAATTTCGAGGCATTTACATTATTAAATCCAGGTCTACCTATTCATTTATTACACCATACCTGGCATCTAAACTGCAATGAGAGAGAGAGATGTTAAGATGTGGCTTAGAAGTGAGTACTCTAGTAGTTAGTACTATAGTGAGTGGGGAAATCTATAAAAAGTGTATTATTTGGGTTGATCAGGAGAAGTTAGAAGCCGACCTGATAGTATTGCCATTAAGAGAGATAAACCTTATTCTAGGTATAGACTGACTTACTACACATAGGGCGGTAATGAACTACTACACTAAGGAAGTGATTATTGAATCTCCAAATCAACGAAGGGTGATATTTCGAGATATTAGTCAACCAGTGTCAGCTAGATTAATTTCCTCAATGAATGCCTTTAAACTAATTCAAAATGGATATGAGGCTTATTTAGCCTATGTGACTGACTCCCGTATTGAGCGGACCATTTAGGACATTCCTGTTGTTAGGGACTTCCCAGATGTGTTTCCCAGCGAGCTACTGGGATTACCCTTGGATAGGGAAACAAAGTTTACTATTGACCTCGTTCTTGGCACTACTCCTATATCTATTCCTCTGTGTAGGATGACACCTGTGGAACTAAAGGAACTTAAGATCCAATTGTAAGAGTTGTTGAATAAGAGTTTTATTAGACCTAGAATGTCACCATGTGGAGCCCCAGTTTTGTTTATAAAGAAGAAAGATGAGACTTTGATATTGTGTATCGATTATAGACAGTTGAATCGGGTGACAGTCAAGAATGAGCATCCTTTACAGAGGATAGATGATTTACTTGATCAGTTATAGGAAGCTCAAGTGTTCACTAAACTAGACTTGAGATCAAGGTATTATCAGTTGAAGATAGCAAAAAATGATGTACCAAAGAGTATGTTCAGGACCCGATATGGGCATTTTGAATTTTTGGTGATGCCTTTTCGATGGACAAATGCTCTGGCAATTTTTATGGCATTGATGAGCAAGGCATTTCATCCTTACCTGGATCACTTTGTGATTGTGTTTATTGATGATATTTTGGTATATTCGAAGAGCAGTGAGGAACATTTTGAGCACTTGAGATTAGTCTTACTGACAATGAAAGAGAAGCATTTATATCAAAACTTTAGTAAGTGTGAATTTTGGCTTGATCAAGTAGTATTCTTGGGTCATATAGTATCCGGATAGGGCATTCAGGTAGACCCAAAGAATGTTGAAGCAGTGATGAACTGGGAAGCTCCTAGAAATGTATCTGAGGTCTGGAGTTTACTTGGACTAACTGGTTACTACAGGAGGTTTGTCGAGGGGTTTTCATTGATTTCACCCCTTTGACAAAGCTTCTAAAGAAGAATGTATCTTTTCGATGGACTGAGTAATGTTATAAGATTTTTGGGGAATTGAAACATCGATTGACTATAGCATCGGTGTTAGCTATTCCATCTATATTTGGCAGGTATGTTATGTATAGTGATGCTTCACATCAAGGATTAGGGTTGTATTATTGTATGGTTGGAAAATGGCTAGAAGAGTAGGATTGTGTTTGCTGCCATTTTGAGTTAATTCATGGGTTATATGAATTGGTTTGGAGTTGGGAGATTGAGGATTATGGGAATTGAAGTTGTTTTATGCAGGTGATGGAGATTGGGTTGAAGATTTGGCTAGAACAATTTTAGGGGAAGTGCTGTCCAAATTTTTTAAAATAGGCAGAAACTTCGATTGAGGTTCTGACCCTCTTAGAGTGTGAATTGGTTTGGAGGGTATTTTTGAAGAAAGTATGTTAGCCCCGAATTTTTTTATGATAAATTAAGCATGATTAGCTTAAGTAAGATAGCATGTGACATAAATGGAGGTAAATAATAAATTAAGTGTCAT
>JANKOE010000009.1:42799388-42818110 GCA_026284465.1 Erythroxylum citrifolium | reverse complement strand
TTGGGTTTTGAACGCAGTTAGGTATTTTGAGCATATCTTGAGTTATAGAGCTCCATTTGAGGTCATTCTTGTTTCAAATTAATTTAGAGACTTAGAGTTACACCTTTTATGAAGAAGTCAATTTATGATTTTGATGATTTGGCTAAGATGCCCTCACCGCCAATATGAAGTGACAGCAAATGACACCTTTAGGGTTTTCAGCAAGGCTCATGTCCCAGGACGTTGGGCTCCGGTAGCGGGGTCCAACACAACCTTTAATGACTAATCTATCTTTAAGTCTCTCGATGGTCCTATCAAAATTAACTTGACCTTATAGACTCATTTACAAGGCATAACCCTTTTTCTAGGAGGGAGATTAGTCACATCCCAAGTATGGTTAGTCTATAAAGCCTCAATCTCTTTCTTAATTACTAAAACCCAATCTGGATTAATGGAAGCCTCTTGATAGGAACAAGGTTTAGTGTATGTAGTGAGGATGGAGACATGAGCTTGGTGAGGGAGAGGTAGGTGAAGAAATTAGACTAAATTTCACCAATGAGAGGGAATGGTGATGTTATTAGCATAAGAGCGCATATAGTCCTACAATTAAGCGGGAGCTATATGAGTTCTAGTTGATCTCCTAAGAGGAGGGAACTTTTATATAGGAGAAGTAGAAGGGAATAAGCTGGTTTGAGGGAGTAGAGGTAATATCATGTTGAGATAAGGGAAAAGAGAATTAATTAAAAGAAAAGGAAAAGAAGAAAAATTTTGTATTAGAGATAGGAGAAGGAAGAACAGAAGATGAGAATTTTTTATGAAGAATGGAAATATGAAAAGGATAGAAATGTTCATGAAAAACATCCTTAGAAGAGATGATTTTGCCATTAATCAGATCAAACACATTATAAGCCTTTTTCCAGAAGGGATATCCTACGAAAACATATGGATGAGCTTTGACTTCAAATTTAGTTCTACATTTTGTAGGTGTAGCAACAAAACAAAGGCATCCAAAAGATTTGAGATGTTGATAAGGAGGTGTAATGATATAGGAATTCATAAGGAGATTTGTATTGTAAAATGAGTAATGGAATTCTGTTTATGGGTTATGTGGCAGTGAGAAGGTATTCACCCTAGAATTGTATTAGAAGGTTGGCTTGAAAGAAGAGGGATCTAGCTATGTTAAGGACATGCCTATGTTTCCTTTCAACTTTCCCACTTTGTTAAGGAGTATCTCGATAAGAAGATTGGTGAATAATACCTTTGTTGGCATAAAATGAATGTTCTTGACTATAAAAAACCTCAAAACCATTGTTTGATATAGCAATCTTAACATTAGCACGAAATTGTGTTTCAATGTAAGCAATAAATGCTTTAAAGATAGGGAAAGCATTGCTTTTATGTGATAAAAAATGAGACCATGTAGCACGAGAATGATCATCAACAATAGTAAGGAAGTAATTATAGACATCATGTGTATAATGTTGATATGGACCAAAAATGTCTACAAGTATGATTTCAAAAATACATTCCGCCCTAAAAGAACTAAGAGTAAAGGATTGTCTATGAAACTTTGCCTTAGGAATATTGAATCAGAGTTGTGTTTACAAGATTAAAGAACATCAATATATTTCATTGAGGCAAAGGAATGTGACCTAATTTGCAATGCCACAAATAAATAGAAACATTACAAACTATGCTACAATTATTCAAAGGAGTATAATCAAGACCAGAAGTTCCAACACGTGTAAGTTTGTGGGATTCAAAGTAATATAGTCCATCAACTTCCCTACCAAGAGCCATTGGTTTTCTCATTGAAGGGACTTGAAGAACAAATTTAGAGGGTGCAAACAAAAAGTTAGAGGAAAGCTATTTCATTAATTTGCTAGTTGAAAGGAGATTAAACTAAAAATCAGGGACATACATTATATGAGAAAAGGTAATATGGGAATAACTTTTTTTTAAAAAGTAAGTAATAATATCTGGGGATAACTTGACAGTACAAATGTGTTTAATTGGGGCCATTAGGTGTAGTAATATTGCAATAATGTGGAATAGGTTTATAAGTATAAAAAATGTCAAGATGTGGGGGTAATATGATCTGTAGCTCTACTATCAATTATTCATTTCAGATTAGGCTTATGATACACTCATATTTTCATATATGTTTAGGACTTAATTCAGAGTCATTTACATTCATTTTATGTTCATCTATGGCTGGTTTATCATGTTTTAGCATTATTGAAGGTTTGTTGACGTAAAATACATAAATGAAACAAATAGACTCGAATTATACTGTTTTGGAGTTTCTGGCATACTTGACCTTTAGTCATTTTGGGATTTTTATCTCAAGATTGGTTTAGTAAAAAATTCTGAAATTTCAAAATTAAATTCTTGACTCATTGATGGATTTTTTAGGACTAATTGTAGA
The DNA here is from genome assembly GCA_026284465.1 of Erythroxylum citrifolium. Lineage (NCBI taxonomy): Eukaryota > Viridiplantae > Streptophyta > Magnoliopsida > Malpighiales > Erythroxylaceae > Erythroxylum > Erythroxylum citrifolium. The sequence continues at coordinate 42,815,703 of JANKOE010000009.1, read as the reverse complement.
TTTTTCTGAGCTAGAATTCAGGAGAAATAAATTCCCGAAATTTGTGTCATAATTTGGATCTCCAGAATAAGCTTTCAATAATGTTTTGATCATAACTTTTTACTCAGATGGCAAAATCCTGTGATTCAAGTCTCATATTGAAGCTAACTCAAAGGTAAAGATACTGATCAAATTTCAGCTCCTAAATCATTACCGTTTAGTTTTTATGCACTGTCGAGTTTGACCTTGAAAAATACATTCCAACCAACCAAGGATCAACATCACCCCCCATCTTTTTAATTATTTCAGCCCCCATGTTTCAATTATTTCAGCCCATGAACAGCTCATTCTCCACTCCAAAAATAGCCTCTACTACAAGACAAAGAAACCTCCACCGAAAACTCATGTAGTCCCACTTGACTTCAGCCTCCATTGACATGCATGCATGTATATCCCTTTATTCACGCAATAGCCCAACTTAAATCCTTCAAGCCACTCCAAAGAATCAACCTTCATTTTTTGACTGCCGCTCCACGCCAACACGCAACAGCCATCCTTCATGCCACTTCCATTCATCAAGGCCTCCAATTACGGACAAAAAACAGCCTCCAAAGTAACACAAAACACTCTTCATTAATTCATAAAAAAAGGCTTCATCCATTCACATTGAGGGACGCATACGTGAGGAGTAGCTAAAAAACACTACCTCCATTCTCTAGACAGCAACTCATTCACGTTACACACATCCAAGCCTCCATTTCCACTCACACAAGCTCCATACAAATAAAAACAGTAGGCCCGACTTAGTTAAAACTCTCCACTCATTCATGCTTAAACCATCATCCATTTTCCATACACCAGCCCCTAATCACGAAAGCCATCCATTTCAAGCCTCCAATTATTATTCATCCGAACATTCACCAACGCAGTTGTCTTCACGCAATTCTCCATCCATCACACTTCACACCTCCACACACACACACCATAGCCTCCTTCAGATTTTCACGCATTTTCCATTATTTACTCCACCAACGAAATAGCTCAACCAACTCACCACTTCCTCACATGCAGCATATTTGAAGCTTCCACTCATTCACTCACTGCCGCAATCTCCACTAGCAAAAGAAGTAGCAGTCTCCTCTCCAACCTTCCACAAACACGCAAACTGCTAGCTTTCACTTCACCCCTCACCAACGTAGCCTCCATTCACCATCTACCGTAAGACAACAACGTAATCATATAAGGAGATTGGATAGCCCGTTGATTTCTGCAACTGTTTGGGAGCAGTGTTCTTCATTTATATTTGATTTTCTTATGAGTTTGTTTAGAGTTTATGCTTGTGGATTGCTTGGCATGATGATTTGTGACTGAACCTTAATTTCTCTTAGAGATTTGATATTTTTGTTGATGCTTTAATATTGAATTTTGCTGGAATCTATAACTGAAAACTTATATACTTGTTGATTTTTTCTTGGTATTTTTCTTCCTTTGGATTATTGGAAATTGTCTTGGTATAAATTCGCCTTTAGAAAAAGGAAGTTTTTGCTAGAAGATTGGAGAAAATTTTGACTAGGATTTTCTTGTGAGTTGGGAGGCCCAAGAAACTTAGGAGGTAAAAATTGAGGGTTTGGGACTTAAGAAACTCTAGGAAGAACTTAAATAAGGGATTACTAAGTGACGTCTTGAGTAGATAAATTAATTCATCTTTGGAAAAAATGGATTAATTACTCTTAAAATTCACCTACAAGGTTAGGATATTTCAGTTGTGGAGGATAGCCAATTCAATATTAAGGTTGATAAAAATATCATTCCCTAAGAGAAAGTCATTCCCCTTTGCTGTTAAAATTTTTAATTAGTAAATTGTTGCAATCTTTTCTTAATTAATTATTGCATAGATTTGTCATATTCATAATTATTTTGGTTTAATTAAATTGTATAGTTGCTTAGAAATTTCCTTGAGTTTTTAATAATTCGTTACATTATTTTAATTTTAAAAAATTTCATCCAACCCGATTTCAAACACTGTTAGCTAAGATAGATTTAAATTTTCTCATAATCCCTGTGGACACAACTCAATTCTTACCGATTTATTACTCACTTCGACAACCGTGCACTTGCAGTTCACGAACAAACAACAATAGTGTACCACTTATATCCATATTCTCAAAGTCACCTCCTCTCTTTCAAGAGGATTTGTGACATGTGACATGTTAAGCAAGACTGTATATTTTTATATTTTTTCATGCGTGTTTTAGTAAAATTTGGTGTAAAAGAGAATATTCCACTAAGTATAATATTTTTATATTATATTTTATAAGGCCACCTTCAACTATTCCACTAAAAATTTACACCAAATATTCTAATAATCTTTTTGCACTAAATTTAGTGTTACTCTAACCACTCTACATCAAATTTTTATACTAAATTTTATTTATTTATTTATAAAAATTAAAATAAAATCATTATTCTTAATTAATAATATATACTTTATATTAAATTAATATTATTTAATAATTATAATTAATAATCAATATTACTGCAACAAAAAATTAATAACATACACAAATATAATATTTTTATTGCACATTTAACCCCTAATCCTTTGAATTATCATATCGTTCCCACAAATGTTCAATCAATACATTACAAAGTTCACAATAAGCTTCTTTATCTTTAATTTGCTTATGCCTAGCAAGGAATTCTTGAAATATAATTGTATCGCCTCTATTAATATTAATTTCAGAAGCTGGCGTTTCGCTCCAATCTTGTATAGCTGCTTGAATATCACTTTCGTCCTCAATGATCATATTGTGTATTATAATGCATGCTGACATAATATCATGTAATATGGATTTTTTTCCAAAAACGTGCCAGTCCCTTGATAACTGCAAATTGTAACTGGAGAATTCCAAATGCATGCCAATATTTTGATTTTGAAGGAAATGAGGATGAACTTTGAAATTATTAATTATTTATGTTAAATTAATATTTTCAAGTACTTTAGTTTTACTTTTAATTTTATTGTTGCAATTTTAGTTTGATTGTAATCTCGAGTCTAATTGTCATTGTAATTTATTTTAGTCTGGTTCTATTTTCAAATATTTTCGTTGAGTTTTAATTTTTTAAATCAATGTTGTGGTTTAAATTTATGTACCTTTAATTTCAAATTTATTTTTTATTCTTAACATATTTTATTAATATATTTATAACACTTATAAATAAGAATTAAAAATAAATATTAAAAATAAATTTAACATTATATTCAATATTAGTGTTATTTTAAATGTCTTAATGAGATATTTATAATGATATATTTTGTGTAAAGTAATATATATTTTAAATTTAATTACTTAATAAATTATGTAAATAAATCAAATTGTGAAAATGACATAAAAGGAATATGTTAAAAAGAAAATAAACAAAGTTATTTTTTACAACTTTTAATGCTTGAATAATAATACACTAAATTTAATGTATTACTGTTCGTTGTACCATTTTGATGTTAAATTTGGGCTGCCATTGCACTTTGTTGGAGATGGCCTAATAACAAGTGATGTGATTGTAAATGCTTGAACCTAGGAGGGTATAGGTCATCCTTTAAAGTGAGAAAGATCATGGGTAGCATGCGTTACATATGGCCGATACTTTATAATATAAGTAGATACTAGATTGTACCATCACAGAAGATTGAATGCTTACTGCTTAGTGCTGCGTGCCAAACGAGAATAGTTTAATCACAGCGTGCGTCCGCAAGCGTGTCCCATGTGTTTTTACTTTTTCCCTACAAAAGCCAAATCCAAAACATATTTCTAAAAAACATTAGTAGTTAAGTTTATTTTGTATTATTTCAAAATCAATAATTCACAAAAGGGTGACATGTTGCTGGTAGACAAGGTGTTGCTTATATTTGTGGGCTTATATTTAATTTAGAAATTTCAATATCAAAATAATTAAATTTAATTAAGTCTAATGTATATAAGAGTTTAGAATTTTTGTCTTATATAGCAAGACACATCAATAATGTTAACGATATTTACCAACGTTTGATTATAATTGAAAAAAATTGTAAATTGAAATATTTAATTATAATTTTTAAAGTTCGTGCTATAATTATAAAATTGAGTAAAGTTTAATATTTTTTATAATTAACCTTTTCTTTTAAGTTCAAATAATTAGTAGTTTGTGTGTCAATCCCAGACGACCATTGACCTTAGAATCATCAAAGAATAAGACAAGTGATGATTAATGCATATGATGGTAGTTAGATTGTGCTAGGTTTATTAAGGGCAATGATAATAAAAATTATAATGAATAGAGTGAGAAGTGAATTTTATTCTCGTTAATTGGAAAATCTTTTTCTAATTTTTAATTATGTTGCATGATTTTTTTGGTGATATGAAGGAGATTGGGTGCTACAACGGCGGGTCCACAAGCATCACAACCTCTTTCGCAACATTCGCAGCAATCATTTTCAGAAGGGATTTCTTCCCAGCATGGTATGTTATCTCAGCTATCCCAGACTTCTCTTGACGAAGGTCAAATAAATAATCAGGTTAGATCTTGTTAGTTACCCTTGGTTTCTAATGTTTATGTGTGCTGAGAAGGGAAGAGGAAACTGATTGGAATTTTGTAAATGTTCTCGAGGTGTGCGTTTAAGATCATTGACAGAATTTAAAAACTGTATCAGGATGAATCTCAGTGAGCATATTGAATTTGATTCAATTAGGTCTTGATGTGTTATGGCGTTAACGTAGTCTATCTTTTTGTGAATTGAATATTGTGTTGAATTCTGTTTGTCGTTTTGTTCAACCATTTGTCCCAGAGATTTGGTTCTCAAGAACGTGAGAACTCTGTGAAGAAGCCATCCTGCTTGCCTCCGATTATCTACTCATGCGAAGAAAGTCAAATGCTGATATCAAGATCTTCCACCAATGTTATTCGTAAATGGAATCCTGCTTCATTTCAAGATTACAAATGTAAGTTCTTATTTTGGGCAGAAGTAAGTTGAGTTATATATTATTGAAGAAAATAGTAGCTGTTTACAAGCCTGCACATTAACTTCGTTCTTGTAGAAATTTTTTGATGGCATATGAACTTCTCTATATATATGTACATCTCTCAACAGTTCAGATTAGTGAAGAACTCGAGCGCCGAGTCGGAATAATTGAAACTTCATTGAACAAACTTGGAATGATCTTGGATTCTGTTTAGAGTGATGTCATGCAGGTGAACAAAGGAACGAAAGAAGTATCAATGGAGGGTTAGTGATCTAAGTTCTTAGTACATACTGGTCCTCGAATAACAGAAATGATCATACTATGGCTATTTCTGAAGAACTGGAAGTTTTCCAGAAACTGGATGGTGCTTGGAACATATAATTGATCAAGGCTCTTTCAGATTGTATTTCCAGCTCTATCATGATAGTAGAACTTAAGTTATAAATATGGGACTTGGTTGAAATTTAAAACAAAATCACCTTTTGCTTGTGTTATCAGAAGAAGTGCAACATAGCTTTGCTTAGTGTTTCTCCTTAATTCACTTTTGGTGGAAGGAATGCGGCAGAAGTTGTTCGCCATTGACAGTTCAGGGCAGCAAATGTTAAAAACATTTTATCATGGTCTTTATTCTTTGGCTAAATTATATCGGAATATCCTGAATTGTAATTACTAATTAGAATATTAACTTTTACTTTAAAACACTAGATTCAAGATCTTTATATCTTAATTAGTAACAAAATGTAATTGTATTAACCTACTATTTAAAAAATTGTAAATATTTAGAGTTTTAACTTAAAAATTTTCAAGTATTAATAATATTCTAACGCACCTTCAGTAAAAATTGGAAAAATATATCAAATTGTTTCTTTATAATTTTGTAAAATCTAAAACTTTAAAAATAAAAAAATAAAAAAGAAATCTAAATATCTTCAAATATTATAATAGGCTTTAAAAAATATTTTGAACATGGTGGTGAAATAGATTTGAATATTGTTAAATTTTATTATTAATAATATTGTTTTGGGATTATTTACCCAAAAAAAAATTGTTTTGGGATTATATTTATATATAATTTTTGTAAATTATAATATGTGGAGTTATTAAAATAAAAGTTGAGATATTGATAAATTCTTAGAAGATGAAATAATTTCCCTTATTTTATTGAAGATTCACTTGCTCAGCTGCCAAATGGAAGTAAATTAGAAATTAACATGACTACAAGAGGAAGTGAATAATAGTCTTGACGAGAGTTTGAAATTTACGTCTGAAAAACTGACCAAGGATCTACAACGTGATAAGCTAGAGCAGATTTCCTTTGTTAAGGTAATATTATCTTAAATTGTAGCGAAGATTGTAGTTAGCTTAGATTTAGTGATATGATTTAATTGTAATTAGCGTAGATATTTGTTGCTAGATTTCCTTATTAGCACCTAGTATAAGTACCTCACTTATGTACATTTTTCAAGCACATCTCCATTTACAATACACTTCTATCTCCCTCTTATCTACATTCTCAATTCTTTTCCTAACTTTTGTAACATGGTATCAAGAAGAGCTTAGGTATTTTTTTCCCCCTGGTCTCTAATCCTTTTGAAATCTTTTCCAATTGTTGATTTATGGGCTTCTGTCGCCCTGGCCATGTCAGCATCCAGCTAGTTGTCATTTGAGCTGACACGTTAGCTTTAACATGTCACATCAGCAATTAACTTTTGTAACACCCACGTACTATTTGAAAGGATATGCAGATGTTAAAAATTGCCAAAATGTTTGACTTTAAACAAAAGTTAACCAGCACACTGAATTTATCCAAATACATGCTTCAATTACAACACTAACTTGAATTAAAGTTATTATATTACAAACCCTTAAACAAAACAATACATATCTTAACTTCAAATACACTATGTATTACAATATTTACAAACTTTAATGAAATACATCACGTCTCATATTATTATGCACAACTCAAACATACATTCCTAAAACAAAACACATTCTTCGTTCGCCACTGCGGTTGTTATTGTTCCAGTCTTCAAACTCTCCTGTCTGAACCTACATAGGGCAAAACTACCGTGCTAAGCATAAAGCTTAGTAGGGAATAAACTAAACAGGATATAAGCTGATAACTGTTTCAAATAGTCATCCAAGCATTTACATATTCAAAATCACATAAGATTATAAGTAGTATTTATTTATCCATTTCCAAACCGAACCAAAATATCATGAATCTCATAACAAAATATAACATATCAAAACAGGTTACACATTAGCTTCAAAACAAACCTCACCAATTTCAAAGCTGAATATTATAATATCAGAACAAAACTTGTTTGTAACAAAACATAATTCACTTATATCAGAACAGAGCTCAGATGTTTCAGTTCAAAGTTTATTTATATCAGAACTGAGCATATAATAGAATACAAAAAGAAGTGGGTAACAGGACTAATACAGGAGATACCGTGATCAGTATCACAGAACAGGAGATACTTATGTCTCAATAACAGGAGACACAGAAGTGTTAGTAACAGGAGACATCGAAGTGTCACAGGAGCAGCCACTGACCCTTATAGACATGCTTATTTGCCCACGAATAGGACTTAACAGTTTTAAAATAAAACAGGTTCATTTCAGAATTCTCATGTGAGGAACATATTGCAACAAATACCACTTTATTCCATTTTGTTCAACTTGAAACATTCATTAATTTCCAAACAAACTAATATGTCATACAATTACCAGTATGTGCGACAATACATCAATAGAGGTATTGAGTCATCACAAATTATGTATATTCACACAAATAGAAAGCACTTCCAACACAATCCAAAATATCAAACTCCTCGAACACTTGATGGTCCGGAAATGAACACAATATCATCGCAGAAATTTCCAATTCATAAACATCCATAACCAATTCATAATACATAAGCCTTTGGAACTCATTCATTCATGAACATTTCAAGCAATTTAGGTGGGTATGCTTACTTGGATATGTGTATGCTTAATTGCTTGAATTTGACTTGTTGTGAATGTTGAAAAATGCATTATGATGTATTGTCATGTCATGCTTGAAAGATATTATGACATTTTGCATAATCAAAAAGATAAAAAGCATAAGAAGCATGAAAGTACAAACATGCAATGAAATGAATTGAGCATAGAATTTGCTTGTGTTTGGGCAAGAGAGAAACCATTTCGTTTGTCACGTGCATGTTGACTTAAGGCTTCTCCTGGCTCCTCGCTTGTGGCATATGAACTTTTAAAAAACAGACTCATTTAGTTCATGGTGTAAACTTCGATTTCTCCATTTCGACCCATGGGACTCTCAAGCTATTTGTTTATGCATTTCGTCTTTGAATTGTTAAGTATGATACATAATTGAGTGTTATGTTTTGATGCTTAAATGTACATGATATGTTTATGTGATAGCATCCTTAATCGTGAGTTTTGAGTTAAAATTGTGGATGATTTACTTGCTAGCTAAAATGAGATATAAATGTATATTGATATATATATATATATATATATATGCTTGAATTGTGTGGTTTGTTACCAATAGCTATAAATGTATTAGCCACTAAGCTGTGTAGCTCAACCTATTATTTTTTCACTCCTCAGGTGTAGAACGAGAAGGTTAGCGATCCTTGCAAAGCATTGGGTAAACTCCGAGATAGCTACATTTAGTAATTAAGTTAGTTCGACTAATTTTGGGTCGCTTTATAAGCATATAAAACATGAGCATCCATTTATATTTTGTATTAAGTTATTGATGTGGTTGTTAATACGTAACTAAAGCTATGTTCAAACTTCATTTTGTTTTAGTAATGAGATTAAGAATTGAAGAAGTTTCTTTTGTATAGGTTCATGTTTATTTTTTGGTTGAGTTGCTAATGGTCGTTGTGGGAAATTGTATGTGTATGTAAATTTATTGTTGGATTGTTGGGATCTGAGTTGTGAATCGAAGGTTTCGCCGAGGAGAAGTTAGATTTTGGCCATAACGAACCTTTCCCGAAGGATATTTTTGTTTAATTTTGGTAACTTCGCCGCAGTGTATTTTTCCCGAGGGGCACTTGGGTTGATCTGGGGACTTCGCTATAGCGATACAAGACTTTTGCCATGACGCATTTATCCCAAATTGTGCGTTTCCTGGACCTTGGACCTTCGCCGCGGCCAACTTTTCCCGAAAGGTCCTTGGAAATGATTCCATAGTTTCGCCGCGACGAACCCGTCACTGCTGACGTCAAAATTTTCCTTACAAATTGAATGTTTTCAACTTTCCTCTCCCATGATCTTTTCCAGACCGTCTCAAATTGTTGCCTTGGGATAAGTAACGAGACCTGGGCCCAACAAGGTGTCATTGAATTGGAGCAACATATGTCTCCATGCATGAGCTTTATGTGTCCCATACAGGTGTTGCCATGTGTCAATGATACATTAGGCCATATGTCACACACTTAGTGCTGCCATTTGTCAACGTATCAACTATGCCATTTGTCAATGCTTTAACCATGCCAAATGTCACTAACTCATAGGTTAATCGTTCTAATTTTCATGTACCAACTTAACTTGCCACTTGACAATTTTTCCTAGACCAAATATATGTTTAAATACCTTAATTCTCTAATGAAATCAATTAATTCCAATTCACTAACCCTTATCTACTTGACCAAAAATTTAAATCATATGTCTTTCATATTCTAATCATAGCAAAATTCTAACTCCTATCACATTTGTACTTTAATAAACATGTATTATTTCAACTAGGGTATATTTTGGGGCCTTACATAGAGCTCCCATATTATCATCAAGTTCTTGTCAATCAATAAAATTTCTCTTTGGGAATTCTCTTTAATTGTCCTTTTGCTTCCGCTTTGCGTCACCTAGACATTAACTCATTCAAACTCTTACTAAAAACAGAAGTTTCCTCTTAGAGTTGGTTTTGGACTAGGATGTGGAGTAGCCTTTGCACCTCTCATGTTCTATAAAATAGTAAACAAATGGTACGATGATAGGATAAAATTCTTTTGGTGATTTCGCCCATGTTGTGATTGGTTTACACAAGAAATGATTGGAGGATTAACCTTCAGGATGATTCTGAAGAGGACACTACAAAGTTTGACAGAGTTGAGTACGATGAGGGATGTATTGCGTGTTTTATTCAAAGCTTGACATCACAACAAAACATGCAATTCATGACCCCAAGTGCATTTTCTACCAGTCACTGACAATGTCTTCCTACTCTTCTTACTCATCTCCACCATTAACATCAAGAGAAAAGCTCGAGCCCAAGCTCCCCTTGCGATCTTTTTTTTCTTTTTTTAATATGTACAATAATACACTTCAAAGTTGTAAAGAACATAGTCCCAATGCCCCACGAAGAGATTCAAACATGATGTAGTTAGGAGGTTTTGTAAAAATAACGGACAGTTGTTTCTCAGTTGTTACATAGGAAAGAACTGCAACTTTAGTCTTCATTTGCTCTCAAATGAAATGATACATCAAATCAATATTTTTGGTTCTTAAATGCTCAATTAGGAGGTTTTGGAATGTTCTCTTATTATCACATATAACAGTCAAAACTTCTTGAGCAACTCCATAGTCTTCCAATATGTAGTAATTATCCACCGATCTTCTTCCACTTATTATACAATCTCCTTGTTGGTTTAAAACCTTGCATTCATCATTGGTGAACTTGACTAACACTTGCATTTATCATTGGTAAACTTGACTAATAACCCCCCATCATCACAAAGTTGCCTAATACTTATAGAGTTAGCTTTTAAACCATCCATATGAAGCATATTTTTGAAATTAGGCAATCCATCCACGCAAAGAGTTCCTCTACCAATCACCATTCCTTTTGTTCCCATCACCGAATGTTACATGTTTATCCATACAACTCTGATAATTCATCAAATAGATTCTTTCACTTATCATATGCCTGGAACACCAACTATCAAAATACCATCCAATGTGAGAAGCGGTGTGCATGGATTTAATAGCCACAAGTGCTTACAGTTGGTTCTTTCTAACCCAAATCTCTTTTGGGAGCTTCTCATGCTGAAAGTTCTTCCATAAACGATTGAATTTTTTGTTTTGACCATTATGGAATAACATTTGCAGCAACTTGTAACAATTTGACTTTATGTGACCTTTTACACCACAAAAGTAACATGTAGGCATGAACTTTTTGCTTCTTTTTTAAATTTTTCCTTGCTTACCCGATCTTGATACTTTAACAAATCTAATTTCCCCATTTTGCTCATTATTCACTTGAGAACATTTAGCTTTGTATCTAGCACCTTAAAAATACCCTTTGTTTTTCCCAATCTCTAGCAATTCTTTTAACTTCCCGGTACTACCATTCAATATTCTTACTCCTTTCTCTGTATCAACTTTAGCTTGGTCTTATCAAGTTTATCTTTTGGTGACAATAACTTCATCTCCAGATCTTGAATAACATGTTTCATTTTGACATTCTCCTTCTTCAACTTCTCATTTTGTTTACACATCTTCACTCATTTATTATACATTAGTTCATAGGCCTTGCAAATGTCTCCCTTTTTGAATTCAGAGTCACTATCATTACTGACGTTATCAGAATTAGAGTTTAATACTAAAACTCTATAACTTCATTGTTAGTTTCTTCACTGGTTACTACTAAGCAAGCAATTGGACTTTTTTTTTATATAAAGCAACCAACACAGCGTGATTACTCATATTTCTTTTTCACTACCATACTGACTTTTAGATTTGTTTTCACTCCCAATGCTGGTGTAAGACTTCTCTTTTCTCCTTTTTAAGAGTGTAAGCATACTTTGATTGCACATGTCCAAAATCTTGACACTCATGACATTGTATATTCTTTACTTTCTTTTCACCTTTTTAAGCTTTTTCTTGTTGTTTGAAGTTATTGTTGGTTGAACTTCCACCATTCTGTCTGAACTCAGGTCTATCTTTGAATAAACACTTTCATTCTCGATTTCCAAGCAGGATAGTTAGAACTATATAATAACAGTGGCCTTGTAATTAATGCTCCTTCTCTAGTAGCCATACGTGCGAAACACTGATCTACACCAACTTGACACTCCAAGTTTTGATGAGGTGAATCTTGCTCCGATACCAAATGAGAAACCTGAAGGTCAAAGTTACGAAAATTTCCTATTCTGCAGCAGTTGCTTCAAATTAAAACTGGCGATCACTTATTAAAAAGAAACTGGATTAGCAGCTGCGAAGTTTCCATAATTTAATCACAAGCAGAAAAACTTAATGTGTAGCAAACAAATCAACACACAAAATTTGTTAACGCAATTCAACACACACGACCTACTTCTGTGAGGCCCTTACCCAGATTAATCAACTTTCATCAAAGTGCAATAGTATTACACAAGCCTATTACTGAGTAGATACCACTCACCCCTTGATGCTACCCACTCGTACTCACTCCTTGTGAAAGTATTTTACACCCAATAGTATAACCACCTCATGTTGTCCTTAACAAAAGATTTTGAAAAAATGAATGAAGACAAAGATAAAAATAAATCTCAAGTGATTAAAACAAAAATAACATAAACAAAGAGACACTTGAGTCAAAGAACACTATCATATTTATATAGCCTCTTTAAACCAAAATTATGGGAAGTTGACCAAAAAAATTCTATTGTGAACCTTTTGAAGTGATCTCCAATGAACCCACACATAGCAGCTTCACAAATCATCAATCGGACATATAATGGATCACCAAAGCATGCCAAAAACACAACTGCAAAAATGTTGATAAATGCACTACTTATTTTTCTGCAATAAAAATTCTGCTGCCTCACTTAGCAATTGATCTTCGAAAATTCACACTCACAATAGCAGCAAAGAACCAATAGATAGATCATGTAATCTGTCACTCAAGTACCAAAAAACGCAACTAACAAAATAGATGGATTGTAATGCATGTTTATCTCCAACAAAGCCTACCTTCTTTAGGATTCTATCTCATATAGGATTCCTTTCTTCAACACTATCTTAACTTTCAAAAATACTACATATTCCAAGATAGTCTAATCCTATACCAAATTAACATCTTATCACAAAGGATATACCAAATATATCAAAATACAAATAATTCCCAAAATAAAATATCTTAACAGTACTTGAAATAATCATACTAGAGTAGGTCGGAGCTTCTTCTATAACATGAGGTAAGTCAAAATTGATACCCTTAAGATGAGGATATTTGGAAGTTATTGCATAGAGTGTATGTCCTAAGCTGCCACCCACATCAGCCAGCTGCTTCAAGTGCTCAAATCTTTCGTATGATTGGAGGATACTTTTGACCACTAAAATAGTGTAACTGAACATTGCACTGTTGAAAATCTGGTTTGAACCGAGCATCCAAGGCAGTGTATTCAAAGATATGCCTTCCATGAGTCCTATTAAATGGAATTCCTCCTCCAACAACTGCATTTTTCAATTCAAACCTAAAAAGAACAATTAAATTCTATTTTATAATTTTCAATAGAAAATACAATATAGTAAAATATTTATAAATTAATAGCATTAAGGTCAAATAAGATGAATTGATTTAAGGATATATTAATTAATTAATTATTAACTTATAAAGTGTATTCGTAATATAATGATAAATATTTGATTTAAATAAATCAATAATTAGATTTTATCATTCTAATAAGTTGAATATATAAAAAATAATCCAAGTTACAATTCCATGTAATATATATAATCAAGTAAATGCTTATTATATTTTATGAATATATATTCAACCCACTAAATAATATATATCAAATTAATGGTAGAAATAAGTAAAATATAATAATTATTACATTAATTTAAACAGCTATTTCCAACAAATTAAATTAAAGACAATCGTTATATTAACAAATACAAAGTAGATTTTCATCTAAAAAGTGCTAAGGAATCAATCATGACATGAGATGCTTAAATCAATATTCAAGTATAGTGAAGAGCATCCTACCAAACACTCAAAAAGATTTGGCGCAATGTTTTTAACAATTATTTTATTAAATAAACTCAAGTTACCATGGATTATCTTTTGGTTGACTTAATTGGAAAAAGGTGGTCATACTAGGCAATATAAATTATCAAAATTTCAACCCAAGGGGTGTGGTTGAGTGGAAGGGACTCATCTATCCTTAACCAAAGGTAAGGGGTTCGATCCTTGAGCCAGCTGTCCCATCCTGTGAGGTGCCTACAAACCAGTGAAGGGATTAGTCACTAGGTCCGCCGGTGGATACCCTGGTCTAGGACCAAAACAAATTATCAAAATTTCTAGGCACGGAAAAGGTTGTTTACGAATAGTTTCTTCAAAGATCGCAACGTTATTACTGGAGATCTAACCTTAAAAAAAGTAAGAGAAATTATAAAAACAAAATTTCTTTAGTTGGCTTAAAAGTTGAGTTTAAAACATGATATAATGTTATTTTGTCATTATGGAGAGTGTAGGTAAGTTAAGATATGGAAAAGAAATTGAAGTACATAAGGAGAAAGTGGGTAAGCTCCCTATGAAATATATTTGCAGTAGGGATGAAACTAATAATTCCTCTCTTGGAACGAAGCAACTTGAAGGGGGGAAAAAAAGACAAGATAGAAACAAATTCATATTATTGATTATTGTAACAAGAATGGTTGAGAAATTTTTTTTGGATCATTGGAAATTTTTCAAAAACGTTATTTAATAAATATAAACATAGATAACTTGAATTATCAATATCGCGCCATCCAAAGATCACGAATGATTGGGATATTTTTTTAGGGATACGTTGGATGGCTTAACAAAAATGTACATGATTGGGATATTTTTCCTTCCTCCACTTCATTTAGATGGGCTTCGTCTGGAGTTGTGTTCATGTTGCTTCGACTTCTGAAAACAATGCATGTGGGGAGCATATAAGTGGATAGAATGGAGGATGTATGAAGAGTCGTCAGAATGGGCATGAAAACAACAAAGTTAGTGCTGGCTGGTGAAGGAATCTTCATGGAAGCTGTATTACAGAACGCTGGCAGAGTTTGTAGGGTTGCGTGGTCTTGGAAGATTTGGAGTCGGTTGCCATCATGACTCACTTGAAATGGACAATTGAGAGAGTTTTGAAATGGACAATTGAGAGAGTTCCGCCTACTTTAGAGTTTTTTTAATGTGCTTTTTATAAAGTTATAAGTTACATTTATAGACTAATAAATATTGAGACCATTTTTAAATTTTATATTTTGTTACAAATATTGAGGGTCAAATATAACTTTCACTTACATAACTATATAATTGATATGTGTAGTTACTATTTTTTGTGATAACGTATATAAATTTTTGTCATATATAAAAATTTAACTTGTATTGAAAAGCAAAAAATATATAGTAATACATGGATTTAGAATAATTTTTAATTAACTGTTTTAGATTATTTGGTTGATACAGTACAATTTTAAATTTTGGATATGATTTGATTTATATAACACAATGTGTTTAATTTTGTATGCAAATATAAGACTCATTAACTTTAATTAAATATAAATTATTATTAAATTAATTATTTTTAATTTCAGACTAGTACTACTTAAATTTAATTAACCTTAATTAATTTTAATAAATTCTAGTTTAACATTATCCGTAAATAATTTTAATTAAACCTAAATAATTCTTATTTAACGTTAACTCTAATTTAACCTAATAATCCCTCAATTCTAAAATTCTCAATCTCAAGAATGTACCAATCTCCTTTGTCAGTATTTGCCCAGTCTCCTCTAGCAGTACCGATTCCATAGCCCAAAGTAAGATGCTCAGCTCACAAAACTGCTTGCAGTAGATGAAGTATTAGATATTTTAGAGAATTCAATGGAATTTTTACTTTTGGATTATTTGCGAGCAGACCTTTGTTGTAGAGCGAATTGAGAACCAATGAATTTCTTGCTATAAAAAGATAAGTTAAATTGTGTGCCAGTGACATTTTGCCTTTCCATCTCGACGGGACACTAGTCATTCCTTCTTCGTCTGCCCAAACAAAGCATTTAAAATCAATGCCTTGAAATCCAGCTCCACTTGCTAAGGCCAAGAACTCTTGTTTTGTTCGCTCTTTTCCGCCTGGGTTTTGTGTCATCATGATAAGTTACGACGATCTCAGAGGGAACCAGAAAAGAATCCAAGATATTTTACTTAAGCATTCACGCCTTGCAGCCACGCAATCCACGTGCAGAAGAAAGTGTATTAGTTGCTTAGAAATAGTATCAGTAGTTGACGCTGTCGGTGGGAGTGGTATCCTATTTCTATGTTAGGTGGCCTAAGTAATAGGAGTAGTTGTTAATTTCAATTGTAC
>JANKOE010000009.1:42717769-42730813 GCA_026284465.1 Erythroxylum citrifolium | reverse complement strand
TTTAGGAATAATATAAAATGCAATTTGAATCTCATAATTATAATCACATTATAATTTCTAATTGCATAACAATTATTTCAGGGATTTTATCTTTATGATTAATAATTAAATAATTAAAATGCACAAAGATAAATAATGCCTTTTATTGAATAAAACAAATTTTATACAATTAAAGTACAACCATAAATTGGCTGCAAGGGTATAAACCAACATAAATGCCATTGTCTAACATTCTGGAAGTTAAAGTTTTCGATGTGTAGGGACTAGACTTCATGGGATCGTTCCCATCCTCTAGTTCAGCTCCTATCCTTTGGTTTAGTTCCTATTATTTAGAAGAGATGGCAAACAATAGGCGTCTTTAAATATCAAAAAGGAGTAGACAAAATTCATTTCATCTCTTGCCTTCCTTTTTGATCCTCCTATTAATTTATTCCCTATCAAACATTTTTAATCTATCTCCTCCCATACTTGTTGATCTTCCTATATGGATCCATAAACTTCTTCTTCTACTATTCAATCTTTTTGTGGTCCCCTCTTTGTCGATTTTATCATGTAAGTCAACACAATGTCACTCTTTGTGAATATCATTGTTATTTTGATGTTGTTTCTCTTTAAAGACCTCACACTTATCGTAAGCCTAGTACTAATCCTTTACGATAGCAAAAAATGGAAGAACTTAATACACTTACTTCTACTTATATATGGATTTAGTTAATTTACCCATAAGGTATAAGGCTTAGCTTCTAGCTAAAAATTTCACTTAACAATATAGGATTGATCATAAGGATACTTTTGTTCTTATAGTCTGCATCACTTTTATTCTTACTACTATTGTCATTATTCTTATTAAGCATTGGACCTTATTTTAGATGGATGTCAAGAGTGCATTCTTAAATGAGATCTCACTAAAGAAGTTTATATGTAACATCCTCTTAGCTATGATCATCCTCAAAATAATCTTCTTTAAAAGACTTTATACAAATTTAATCAAGATCATTATACTTGGTTTACTAAATTCAGTTTCACTATTTGTCAGTTTAGTTTTCAGTCCAATTCTCAAGATCATTTATTATCCATTCCAAAGACAGAGTGGGGTATTATTCTATTATTATTATATGTTGATGACATAATTATAGCTTGTGATAATGCAAAGATATTCATGATCTCAAGACTTTTGCTAGCCGCTAATTTAAGATGAAAGCTATTGGACATTTAAGTTATTTCTTGAGTTTTGAGGTTACTTCTAATTCTACAAAGTACTATTTATCTTTAGTCAAATATGTTACTAATCCTATCTCTTTTGCAGGTCTTACTAATAATAAAATTACCAATACTCCTATTGAAGTTAAAACTCAT
Source organism: Erythroxylum citrifolium (assembly GCA_026284465.1). Classification (NCBI taxonomy): domain Eukaryota; kingdom Viridiplantae; phylum Streptophyta; class Magnoliopsida; order Malpighiales; family Erythroxylaceae; genus Erythroxylum; species Erythroxylum citrifolium. The sequence continues at coordinate 42,729,457 of JANKOE010000009.1, read as the reverse complement.
TTTTCTGCTTCTAATGCCTCTCCTATTCTTGACATTACTTTGTATCATCAGCTTGTTGACTATCTTAATTATCTTACTGTTAGTTGTCCTAATATTACTTATGTCATTTACATTGTTAATCAGTTTATAACAACTCCTTTCACCATCAATAATGCAATTGTTCTTCCTTGTTTAAGTTTAGGTTCTTCTTAATTAGATCCTTCCTTATTTAAGTTTCTTATTAATTAGTCTAATACTTTTGTATATAAATAGATCCATCCCCTTCATTGTAATACACACAATACATAAAAGAAACAATTCATTCTCTGTTAATTTCTACCAAAATATTTTAAAATTTTAAAATAATTCTAGATAATTGTTACTATATATACAAAATAAAATTTTATATTAATTTTAATATATAATTATTAAGTTAAAATTTAAAATATTTTTATTTTAATTATAATATGAAACTAAATTTTAATTATATAAAAATTGTAAGATTATTTCATAATTTACAAAATTATGTAAAATGATATCCTATATTGATAAGTGCTAATTTTGCATGGTATCAATACCAAAATTGATAAGATCTTTGGGATTACATTTGCAATTTTTATTAAGCCAACTCTCATTTTTTATAAAAAGATACCTGGAATTTTTTTTCTTTTGTACCCGTGAATGTCTAACTATAATAAGTCTATGTACATATAAACCTATGGAGAAATGTTCATCTAAATATCAGATATATGTATTTATCAAGAAGGCATGTAAACGTTTTGATCATAAACTTGAGTTTTTATTAAATAAAAACAGAAATGATCACTTTCTCATTATAATATCATGAAAACAGTTATTTAAAGAATTCCATAACCCAATAGTTGCAAACAAAGCATTTAAAATCAATGCCTTGAAATCCAGCTGCAGTTGCCAAGGCCAAGAATTCCTGTTCTGTTCGTTCTTTCCCTCCTGGGTTCTGAGTCATCATAAGGACATCGGATTGCGCTATCCACTTGTCAGTAGCACTAGTTTCAGCCGCAACTGGTAAAATAACTTCAACGACAATAACTTTTCCATTTTCAGGAATAACTTTGTAACAATTTTTTAGCAACTTCAAACACTGATCGTCGCTCCAATCATGAAGTATCCACTGTCAAAGAACATGTTTAACGTATTTGGTTTTTCAACTTCTAAAATGTAAACAACTTGAAAATATGTAGTAATGGCAGATGTTTTCACCTTCATGAAAATAGCATCTCCGGTCGGAACACTTTGAAACATATCTCCTCCAACATGTTCAACACCTGGGACATGGACAAACCTTATCGTTTACATGAGGCCCTAGGCGATTGTCTATTTGATGTCTCATTCTATGGATATGTCAGTCATAAGTAGTACTCTAATGCTTTGCTGATTAAGACAAAGATTAAGGAATTGGACATCAACATTAGTACTTAAAAACGAAATAACTATACCAGGGTAGGTTGGAGCATCTGCTATAACATGGGGCAAGTCAAAATTAATACCCTTGATATGAGGATATTTGGAAGTTATCATATGGATTGTATGTCCAATGCCACCACCCACATCAACCAGCTGCTTTAATTTCTCAAATTCTTTGTACGATTCGAGGATACGTCTGATGACTAAAGTGCTGGAATTGGTCATTGCATTGTTAAAAATCTGGTAGAAACGAGGGTCGGCCGCTGGGTATTCAAAGGCATGCATCCCATGAGTCATATCAAAAGGAATTCCTCCTTCTACAGTTGCATTTTTTAATTCAAACCTAAAATAAAAAATTGTATTTTAAAATTGTTAGCAGGAAGAACAATATATATACCTACAGTTGTTATGAAAAAAGTGGAATTATAAAGTGACGTTCTAGTTGCGGATTAAAGAGAATCAAAATCAATTTAAGTATGATTATGTCTATATAGCTATGCAATCAATAATGATTGATGCAGATATAATTGCGTTTTAAATAAATTTTAATTATAATTACGTTTTGTAATTTAATGTACTGATCATAAACTTAACAAGACATAACAATAGCAACCATTCAGACAATTCAAATCATTACGGGTAGAAGCAGAATTTTGTAAAAACTAACCAGCTGCTCAGAAAGACCTTGTCTTGCACCAAATCCACCAAGGGGCCCAAAGACACACCGTCTTGATTACTGACGAAGTACTTAGCAACTGGATTAAGGCTGTAGAACCTCGTCCTCCCATCCACGGTGCAGCCAAGCACTTGGTGGCTAGCCAAAAGCCTAAGAATACGGTCCAGCATCAAGGGTGCGTCAGGGTTTTGCGTAGAAATATTGGCCGCAATGTCAGAAGCAGAGAGCTTAGCGTCCGAACCCTCCCGAGCTATAATCTCGAAAACGCCAAGCTCAATTGCTGCTTTTAGTGTCATAGGGAGCACAGATCCAAGTGCAAGTTGCATAGCATATCCAATGACCTCGTCTTTTCCTTCCTCGACTTGGCTCGGGCGAGCTTTTTCTGTAGTAGTGCTCATGTTGCTGCAAGGTTCGAAAACAATGCGGGGAAAAACAACGTTTTAAACAAAAGCAAATTCAGTGTGAGGCCTTCTGTTTTTCACCTTGATTTGACTTTGACAGAAAGATGTTCCTTTGGCTGGTGAGATCAGGCGTGATTTAGTACACGTGGATGATTTTTGATGGTCTAGGAAGATTTCAGATCAATCATCATCATATGCCCAACGGATATGACGAGCTAAAGCTACAAAACAATTTGTACTAGACGAATGACTAATCAAAGTCGGGTTAAAAGTATGTCTCTTTTTTTTTTTCTTTATAAAAAAAAAGGTATACTGCACGAAACAATAAGGATCTTTCTAATTCTCCCAGCTCACGCGCACAACTCTCATCTTGCCTTTTAGGGATCTTACTTCTCTCACATCCTTTTACTCGTCATTCCACATTAAATTGTCAATCTACTAGCAGAAATTGTTTAAATGTAGTCCCAATCTGTCATAAACTTTCTGATACACAAAATCCTCATAAGAGGCGATTGTAGAACATACTTGTCCTACATCTACACAGTTAGGAACATGACTCAAGTCTTGAAGTTTCCAAAACAGAGAAGAGGCTTAGAAAGAAACAAACTTCATTTATCTCAAACTATGAAGCATAAAACTGAGCATCAACTGAGCCAATAATGCTCGAGACAAAGTATACAACTGAGCATACTAACAAATGAAAGGAAACCTTGCTTTTATAGGCGAAGCTGAAGGTTATAAATGTAAATCTACCTAGAAGACACCATTATTACAACATCTTTAGAAAAGAACACTAAAGTATGATTATTAAATCTTTATCAAAGCTACTTTAAAAAAGCTACTTTTCTAAAAGCAAATAGGAAAATGACATGATGAAATAGTGGAATAGTATCTTGTGGGCCATCTTTCATTAAAAGACTTGACAAACAACTTTCTCAAAGGTCGTGTCCCATCATGAGAGATAAGATCCAAAGTACCCAAGGCATTATTTGTCACGAACTGATTCGTGCCACGATTGACAATTGGATGGAGAGTTTGGATCGCTTGAACTTTCAGTGCTATATTGAGTGATCTTTTGTCGTTTATTGGGACTAAGTTCACATGTATGAAGGTTATGCAGGATATGAAGGTTATGCAGGAATTGTTTTAACTAATCTTCGTTAGGACTATAATGATCATCATTGGGGTCTTGAGCATCCTGAAAGACTGAGTTATGAGAATGAGAAAGTCCTGCAATATCAGCAAGTGATTCCTCTGTGTCATATTGAGGACTATTATAACCTGGAATATCAACTTCTGGTGCTTCTGGTTCACTAGGAATAAATTCACCGGGATATGGTCCAATAGAGGTGGAAAGGACTGGTGGATTAGGAAAATGATTTATTTCTTTGAGAAAATCTCTCAGAGATTGAAGCACGTTATCTTGATGTCGTGGCCAATATAAGGATGTGTGATAAAATTGGACACGAGGTTCTTTGTAAAGAACACTAGTATGTGTTTCTCGGTATAGATGATGGAGAATGAAGAAGCAATGAGTAAATTGTCGTTTAGCAGAAGCTTTATATAGACGATGCTAGGAGATGATCAAAGAACATTGGTGCTTCCATTAGTTTAATGGTTAGAACCATTCTAGAAATGTCCATAACAAAGACAAAGGAATTTTGATGGAAAAACTCTGTGTGTTTTAAGAAAATTCAAAGGAGGTGATAACAAGGAAAGAAACTTAAGAAATACCAAACCCCCTTTTTGAACTCTCAGATATCAAGACTTACTTTTAACAAAAGTACACAAAAACAACTTAACACTTGTCACTTTCCTATAGTCTAATCTCTAACTTAGTTCCTTTTAAAACTAACGCCATTTAGCTCTCCTCTTTACAACACAATTATCATCTTTACAATCCAATTATCCCCAATGTTCTTTTGATTCCTTTTTCCTATTTTTTTCTATTATCCATAAAAATTCCAAAATTTTCGAAATTATCCCTAAATTCACCAAAATTCAAAAATAATATAATTCTACTAACCCGTAAAATTTCCAATGTAAAAACATTTATAATTCTCACAAATTCACAAATCAATCCAATTATACCCAGAATTATTCATGAATGCATGTACAATTATTTTCATATGCAGATAAATTCACTATTTATGTATATGTGTATGGCATATTATGCATGAGCATAAAGAAGCATTTCTAAGCCTATCATAAATCACTCACATTTACTATTTTAACCTTCCCACAGGTAATGGAATATTACATATATTGCTCTAATTTTGGGTCTCCATCTTTTAGGAAGACTTCTGAGAATCTTTATAACATGATCTTGATTATCGTAGATTCTCCCACGAGCTTTAAGTCCGTTAACAATCGTTTGAAAACGTCCAAACAACTGATCAATAGTCTCCTCATCTTTCATTTTGAATAGCTCATACTGATGAACAAGAATGCTAATCTTGGACTCTTTCACTTGATTTGTGCCTTCGTGTGCAATGGCTAATGTGTCCCACATTTCCTTTGCAGACTCGCATCCATGAACCTTATCATATTCACGTCTACTTAGAGAACAACTTAGAAAGAACTTGGCCTTTGAGTTTAACTGAAAGTGAGCTTTCTGATCAACTGTCCATTGGTCACGAGAGATACTATTTCCTTCGTTGTCTATTGGTGTATATGAACCATTCTTGATGGTATCCCAAAGATCAATATGTGTGGATTCTATAAAGAGCCGCATCCTATCCTTCCAATAATGATAATCTTCACCATTGAATGTAGAAGGTCTTGTGACCGAGGCACCTTCAGCTATAAAAACATGTCATTCAGCCATGAATCTTTGTCCTCACTTTGTAAAGGTGTTTCTTGGAAACCAAGCTCTGATACCAACTGAAGTAAATCACTTGTTAATATAGAAATCAATTATACTATGTAGAAAATACAAGAAGGCGAGTTGAATTGTGTAATCTTTTCAAAAATATTAATCTTTTGAGATTCCTTGAATTTCTTTACAAAATTCATATGATCACAAAAACACTTTACTAAAGTTGATAAGTAATGCAATCGCAAGTAATATTATCTACTTGTCTAACAATAAGAAAATTAAAAGATAAGGGTTAGAGAATAGACGCCACGATTTTATACTGGTTCACCCCAAACTTTGGGCTACGTCTAGTCCTCAAAGTTTGTTTGAGATTTCACTATACTCTTCAACTTTACAAGTATTCTTTCTACACTTATAGAGCCTCTTCAGGTCTCTCTCACAAAATATTCTTTATCTGCTATCTCTCACAAAGTATTCTTTATCTGCTATCTTAGCCTTTGCAGATTCTAGCCTTTCTTTCTCTCTCTAGGAAAGATATTTTCTAGCTTCACGTTACAGATGTATTCGCTCTCTTCTTTCGCACTTTGAATACAGATTTTCTCTAAGTATTGTACAATCAAAATTTTCTCTTGTAAAAAAAACTATTTAGTCTTCAACTAGAACTAGTATTTATATTCTAAGTCTCCAACTGTCTTCTTGAGAAACTGCTTCTTGAATATTCTAGAAACCGTTATTAGTTGAGTCCTGTAACTAACTCCAACTAAGTAACTGACTGACGTTCTAGAATATCTTCCTTTTGGATCGTCTGGAATAATACTTCTTTTGTTATGACGTTTCGTCTTATATTGCGCTTCGTCTGGTGTTGGGCTCTGTTTGTTGTTAACGTATCGTCTGGTGTAGCGCTTCGTTTGTTGTTGTGCTTCGCCTGGTATTGACGTATCGTTTGGTGTAGCGCTTCGCCTGTTGTTGCCTAAATATTACTTGCATTTTTCTGCACACTTAACAAACTTGTCAAAACAGTTCATACATTTCTAAGATTATTATTATTTGATTGTCATCAAAATTAATAGAAGTGAAGTCCTTTTGACTTAACATATGTCGTACAGTGTGGTGCCTCAATATACCTTCTGTCTTGCAAAATTTGTCAAATGGTGCATTGTAAAATTCCAACTCATTATTTGTTCTTAGAGTCTTGACTTGTTTTCCAGTCCATTTTTCAACCGTAGTTGTCCACTCCTTGAACCTCCCAAACACCTCATCCTTGTATTTAAGAAATACATCCAAACCTTCCTAGAGTAGTCATCAATGAATGTAACAAAGTACATCTGCCATAAGATTCAATTGGAGAAGGACCCCATAAATCTTAGTGAACATACTGAAGGATTTCTTTTGAGGTATATTTGCCAGAACTGACCTTGACTATGCGTTGCTTTCCCATGAAACAAGCCTCACAGAACTTCAACTTTCCAGTCTCTGCTCCATCTAACAATCCTTGTTTGCTCAATATTGCCAGCCCTTTTTTCACTCATGTGACCCAGCCTATAATGCCATAATTCTCTACTGTCATTATGCTTCTCTAAGGACTGAGATACTGCCACTGTTCCTGTCATTGAACTACCCATCAGAATATAAATTCCATGTTGTAGTTTTCCTTTCATCACTACTAAAGCACCCTTTAGAATCTTCAATTGTTCATCGCCACTAGAGAAACCACACCCTTGTTTGTCTAGGGCACCCAAAGAAATCAAAATCGTACGCAGATCAAGAACATGCCACACATCAAGTGTTATGATAATTCCGTCATACATCTAAATCTACACCGAAGCACTGCCCTTTACACTAAGCTCCTTATTATCACCCAACTTTACTTTGCCATTCCACTCTTTGAATGAATGAAACCATTCGCACGAGAAAGTCATGTGATAAGATGCACCAGTGTCCATGACCTAAGTTTTTGTAGAACTACAAGTACTGACAGTCAAAACATCATTGCCCTCTCCTTTATCCGAGTTGTCCTGTACTATTGTAGCACTACCACTACTACTTGATTCTTTCTTCTTGTTTCTCTTCTTTCGCTATGGATAGTCCTTCCTGATATGTCCCATCTCTTTACAGAGAAAACACGTAATTGCTTTAGCCCTTGATTTAGATCATGACCCACCTCTCCCACCATCATCTCTTTCAATGTTCCTACTCCTGCTAACAACAAGACTTGCTTATGCACCATCTTCACCAAAACTAGAGACCTTTCTTTTTAATTCTTTAGACTGCATAGCATCCTTCACATTGCTGACAAAAATACTATCTCACCTATACAACATAGTATCAACAAAATTCTCATAGGAATTCAGTAAAAAACACAAAAGAATAATAGCTTGATCCTCATCATCAATATTAGCCCCAACGCTTGTAAATCTAAGACAATTCGGTTAAAGTTATTAAGATGATCTTTTACCTGCATACTTTCTGTCATCCGTAAGGTATACAAACGCTGATTCTAATATAAACAATTTATGAGATATTTCTTCTAAAATCTGCTTTCCAATTTCTCCCACAATCCTGTAGTAGTTGTTTCATACACCACCGCGTGCAACACTTCATCGCTCAGACTCAATAGTATCGCTATGCGCCTTCTCCAGAATTTCATTCTTCTCCACCGTCAACAATTTTACTGGCAGTTTACCTTCCCCATCTAGCGTCGTCGCACATCCCTGTTGAACTAGAAGAACCCTCATCTTAATCTTCCACATAGCGAAATCGTTCGACCTATTGAATTATCAACATCGAACTTATGAGTCGTCATCTTCCTAAACCGTAAACAAAACAACCTCCCAATTATTGCAACAAAAATTCAAACTTTGGAAACAAAATCCAAAAAATCCGAATCTTTTAAAACCTTGCTCTGATACCACTTATTGAGAAAAAACGCAATGCAATGGAAAAATATATAAGCAAAAAACACACAGGATTTACCTAGTTCGGCCAATGTGCCCTATGTCCACGAGCAAGGGAAGAGCAATCTTATTCCGTCAGAGAGAAGTGTTACATGTGCTAAGACCCTAGAATTGAATTCATCATATATATACCTAACTAGTTCGGGTTACTCTAAAAAATACAAAAACTAGGCCAGGTCCATACCACCCATTGAACTCTTATTTGTTTTCTCCTTTTAGGTCGGGTCACCGTTTACGGTTCACCAAAATTCAAGGCACTCAACATTGTCCACTCGATTATTTGAGAGACGTATCAGATTAAAGGAAATAAATTGGTACTTTCCTTACCCATTAGAATTTGAAGAAAACGAATACTAACTAATCTTTTAAAATTATCTTAAAGCAAGAAGAGATTAAAGGAAAAGAAATTAATTTATTCAGAAAGAAACAAGATTATGAGATATTTACGTGTCATATAATGAGAATGATATGAAGTTAATGATTATTTTAGGTAATTAAATTTATTTTCCTATAAAAGTTTTACAGTAAAACCTCGTCAGTACATCCACATTGCAAACAAGGTGCTTCGAGTTCTGAAAAGAACGCGGTAAATTGATGATGTATGAAGCGTCAGTATGGGCATGAAAACAGCAAAGTAAGTGCTGGCCGGTGTACTGTATTTTTATCTTTGGCGTGCTTATTACAAAAAGATGTACGTGCTGTCCGGGGTTTCTAATTATAGGTTCGCAGGGTTTCGTGATTTTGGAAGATTGGAATCGTGCTATCATGACTCACTTGAAGTGAACAAAATCAGGATTCCGCCTACCTTGTTCCAAAAGGTTGATCCCCAATCCTAAGGGCCCCCAGTCGCAGGCCCGACCACCGCTGGGGGAAGGATTCCGCCTACCTGAGAATATGTTAATGTGCTTTTTGTAACGTTGGAGGCTTATTTATAGGCGAATATATATTGAGACCATTCTTAGATTTTAACTTTTAATACAAATTTGAGGATTAAATATAACTTGCACTTCCATAGTTAGCACTTAGCATACATCATTATTAAATCTGTGAGAAGTTTACAGAAGCTACTTGTATATAAAAGTTTAACTTGTATTGGAAAATAGAACATATTAAATGGGCTTAGAATAATTTTAAAATCTGAGAATTTTTATTAGTTACTTACTTTAGATTAATAAATTATATGTAAATATTTAAAACTGTTTTTAATTATATAAAATAGTTTGTGTTTAATTTCGCACACAGATGTAAATAGATATAACTTAGGTATTAAAATCAGTATAAACTTGTTATAGAAATTCTACTTTAGTTTTTGTATATTAAAGCACTCTTTATGTGAGGCTGTATTGAAAATTTTTTTTGTATGTGTTAAAGAGAGAATGACCAAATATGCTATCAAATAAATACATGTGATTAATAATTATTTGATATTATTATTACTAATGTGATCTTCCAAGTACGGGAACAACTCAGCATAAACACCGAGAGAAGGTGAGGGAGGTTGTTTTCATCTTGTCCTTGTTTCTTCTTCTTTCTTTTGCAGGTACTCCTTCGTTGATCGACAGTAATTGTGTTTTAATTTCCATATCCTCTTGGATACCGCATTAGTGTGACTTCTGCAGTTGTGATGGTGTCTCCAAAATCCATACCTTTGTTTTTCTCTCCATTGGAGAGCCTCTTCTTCCTGTTTGTCGTGACTACTGTATTTGATTGCATAATCTGGTGTTTGCAGCCTTATCCTGTTTTGGGTGTGTTGCTGGTATTCTTGTCATCTTATTAGTAGCTGTGGTTGTTGGATGTTTTCAGTCTTGTATGTGTTGGTTGGTGAGGGGCAGTCTTGGATCTCTCCAGCTGCTGCCAGTTCCTTAAGTTGAGCTTAGAAACTGTTGCTTTGGCAATATTTGATGTACATATTTTTTCATTAATTTAATATTTCTGATTTATATAAAAAAAATTATTTGATAGCATATTTTTTAATATTTTATTAAATTTGTTGGTATCTAATGACACCCAAAAGAAGGGTCCTACTAGTAAATTTAAAACATTTTTTGCAATTTATAAATAAAATTTGATTGAATTCAAATAAAATGCCAAATTAATCAGTCTCTATTAGACAACTAAGAATAATGTAATAAGCGCAGGGAAGGGAAATTACAAGCCGATTTTGTAAGTGGTTTGACAATTAATCATTACCTATGTCCACTTCTCAAGTCTCTTTTCGAATTCTACTAAATTTTTCTTTCAATTAGGTGAGGAGGATTTTTCTTACAATAAATGCTGTTCGGATAAAGAGAAACATTGGTACAATCTTTCTTGAAACCAGTCCAAATTGACGCTTACCACTTGAATATATCTTTTTCGATCACTTTAATGTTCAAGGCCCACAACCAATAATTGAATTGTTGTAAATACCTACAAACTCTAGCAAATGTCTTATTGTAACCCTTTAATGTCATAAAGATGTTCAACAACTAAGTACTTAAGTATCTATATATATAATAACTTTACATTATGGTTGGACACAAAAACTACTAGTTGTACCAATATAATATACAAACTTATGGTACATGATTTTTTTTACTTCTTCTAATGTACCAGTCCACCATACATAAATAATATTAGTTGATCAATGTTTCCAAAAATAATATATTGGATGACCAAAACTATGCATTGGTTGACCAGTATGTTCGAAAATATATTTTCAAAGAATTTTCTTATTCATTCAAAGATCAAACCATATTCTTTTAGCTAAAATTTGATTTAAAATTATCTAAAAAGTTTTTTAAAATTATTTTGAACATTAAAAGGGTTTCTTTTCAAATCAAAACCTTAATTCCTCTTAATCATTAAAAAATGCATGTATTAAGTTCAAAATATGACATGTGTATACATTAAAAGCCCTTAAAAATTTAAAGTAATCAAGTAGAAGATATAAGAAAATTACAAATGAATTTGTAAAAGTCTTGTATCTTGATTTTTTTAGGAAAAGGGTGATAAATTAAGCCATTAAAGGCAATCAAAGTGTATAAATAGAGTTACAAAAAGAAAACCACATAAGTTTCTCCATATAGGATAACTACAAAGGTTTCTCCATCACTAAGTTCACCCTCCTATTCACACTAATATTAACCGAGCATTAGTGGTGAATGTTGTCACCTGCAATCAAATATAAAAAGAAACCAACTTTCTGCAACACAAATTAATGTAGAAGTGAAAAGTAGGGATCGTTCCCACGAGGAATTTTTAATGGTAAAGGTTAGCGAGTTTAAAACTAAAACAAAGTAACGAAATGAGGGGGGGTGTAATTGTGAATTAAACATAATTTAATTAGAAATTGAAATTGAAAAAATAACTAAAAACAAAATAATGAGAATTTAACAATCAATAGAAATAAATCTTGGTTTCCGGTCTCCTTCGTTA
>JANKOE010000009.1:42588693-42612032 GCA_026284465.1 Erythroxylum citrifolium | reverse complement strand
TTCCGTTCCAGAGCCCAATCCGGTACCAAGTCCGGTACAGTATTCAGAACATTGATTCCAACACGGATGGAGATGCCTTCAATGCTACTGCATTAATTTACTTCAACATGAGTTTGTGTGCTTCTATATCTTAGACTTTAATTTATTTATTAATTTAGAAGAGATAGATTATTTAAATATTAGTTTTTTAATAGTATATTTATAATAAATTACAAGTTTGATTATTTAATTAATATTTTTAGTTAGTAATTATGATTAGTATTTAAAAAATGCTTGCAAAGCAAAGCTCTAGATTTAAAATGTAATTTACCTATTTTTATATTATAATTTGATTTGATTTAATTTTGTTCCTCGTCCAAAATACTATAATATGTAAATATATGGTCCAAGTGATTCATTGTGAAAGCCTAGTAAGTTCTTTTAAGGAGTACACACATTCGTGAATCGAAAACTCTATGTAGCGTATTTCCGATTACCGCATTCACATTTGGATTGACAGGCCCAAATAAGATAGTGTCTTATCCCCAGTCACCGTCACTTTATGAACATGAAACAAATGTTACAGGGAATAACCCATGAGTGATTGGAACGGAACTAACCAAGATCTCTTCCATCTTATACAAATTCAATATCAAGAAATAGTCTCTGTATGAAGACAACCATCGTATTCATTTCCTTACTGCCTTAAATTAACTTGGCATATCTTCTTCTTTATTAACCTAAGCATCGGAGAGAGTATCCTGGTCACCTCTGACCTTTGTGCAGAGGAATCATTATCCATCCAACTTTTTGGGTACTAGCAGTGAGAATGGCAAGTTCAACTTTTACGCCCATTTGAGTATAATTCTAAGAATATGCTACAAAAATAATAGATCCTACTTTTTATGGACTGATCCATGTAAACGGGGGACTAATTTGAGAATAGATAATTTAAAGGTACTTTTTTACAATTAGGATTATTCTAAAACATCGACGGTTCTCGCGTTACATCCTTCTGGCACAATTTTCCTCACGCCGTAGTTGGTGGGGGCTTCTTCAGTCAGGAGGAGGGTCTCCTGACTAACCTTCGGCATAATGTTCAGCTGAATCAGGAAGCGTGGCCTACTATTTTTGGGATAGCCTGTTAGTTTCTTTGGAAATGGCGTAATCACAGCATTTTTGAACAAGGCTTTGTTTGGCCTCTCGCGGGTCACACTATTGTCATGGATTATACTTTTTGGATCACACGAGCCAGTGCGATGGAACACCGGGTCTTCCACGGCCAAAGGCTACCGTTAGGTACCTTAGTCGGGTGGACTAAGCCCAATAAAGGCTGGGTTAAGCTTAATACGAATGGTGCAGTGAAACCAGGGTCCAATATTGCTTCCGCAGGCGGAGTAATAAGGAACTGCCAGGGGCACTGGTGTGTCGGATTTTTACAGAAAATTGGCATCGGCGACCCTCTGTTAGCTGAGCTCTAGGGGGTCTTTCCAGGTCTCATACTGGCTTGGGATTGGGGTTATAGGCGCGTGCAAGTGGAAGTGGACTCGTTAAAGGTAATTAACATCCTTTCTTCCTCTCACAGTACTCTAATTGGGAATTCTTTTTTGGTAACAGGTATCCGAGACTTGATCCTTCGAGACTGGGAGGTGCAACTTCAGCATACACATCGCGAAGGGAATCAGTGTGCGGATCACTTGGCCCACTTAGCCTTTTTTGCAGAGCAGGGCATGCATACCATGCAGGAGCCACCACCGAACAGTTTGGAGGTCCTTTCCCGCGACATCAATGGCACCCTGTACAATCGAACCCTTCATAGGGGTCTCAGTGCTACGCGCTAGTCATTTTTTTGTTTTTCTTTCCCCTGTAACAAAAAAAAATGATTACAAATTTGTGGTTTAAGTTCCTCGCCCCTCCAAGATTAAAATCCTGGATTCGTCGCTGGATGGAACAATCATCCAAGTTTGACATGAAAATGTTAAAATCGTCGATCAGATGTAGGTCGGATATAATTCGAGGGAATATGGCTGACAAAGGAGGCCTCAAAGTAGCCATTCAAGAACGCCTTGCATAACTTGAAGGTATTCATTTGCCAAGGTGATTGAACTTTATAATACTAGTTGTTAAGCATTTCTGTACCAAATCAAGACCAGACAGATGGACGGTCTTGCTCTCAAAAGCGCGTAGCACGCACACACATTTTGAATGTATAAAGACTTAACCGATTCCAATCATCACCACCAGCAATCGCTGGCACCCGGGCATCATGCACCGTTATATCCTCACGTACCCTGCACCAAGCGGTGGTTGACGTTGCCGGCGAACTTCACTGTCCGTACAATTTCATCACCATTCTTAAATTACCGCCACGTAGCGGTTAGCATTCCACGCTGACAAAATAAGGTCCGCTTTTTCACGAGCATCGTAACAGGGTCACCGGAGAAAAAGGAACAGATGATTCAGAAAAAGCCACGTCATGATGGGGCCCACGGGGAGGCACACCTGGACGCGCTTTTACGGACTTCACGGTGGCTGTGATTTTGTGGCTGATATTTGAAGATGTGTGGGGAGGGCAATTGGGGAAAGAGGAAAAATAGAAAAAGTGCACGAGGGTGGGCTTCGCTCAATCAGCCACTAATTATCCGCCACATTGCACCATCCCAGCCCTTTCACTCTCTCTAGTTCACTCATCTCTTGAATACCAGCCTCAAATATAATCCTTCAATTTTTTTGCCCCTGAAAACAAAATATAAATCCACAGAAAATTATAGTGGCTGAGATTTCTCCGGACTGTAGTTTCTGGTGTTTTAGGTCTCACCGAAGCTCTTCTACTGCTTCTTAACTTATTTTCCCTTTCTCTCCTCATCCATGTGTTCTCTTTTTCCCGTTTGTGATTGACTTGTTCATGAAGATTCCGATCCACCATTGGCCGAAACCTATGAGTTCTCCGGTGACTCTCCGGTGAACTCTGTCCTCGGTGATTCTCCACGTCCTTCTACTGTTTTAGTTCACTATGGATTTCTTCGAAGGTACTCTTTTTTCTCTCTTTTCTAGGGCTTCTGAGCTCTGTTTTGTTGTCGAGAAATAGTCGAGCTATTTGAAATTTATAACGTATTGCTGAAGTTGATATATACTGTGCAGTACTGGCGCCTGTTGATTACTAATTCATGTTCCTTTTTCCTTTTTCCGTTTTTTTTTTTTTTTGGCTTCTTTCACTTTTGTAAAGGATTTGGCATCTACGCGTTCGTTTTGGTGAGGATTCTGAATAAAGGAATTTACATTTAGTTCTTACGGAGAATCCTGTGTCTCTCTTCGTCATCTGGTGGAATCTTAGAATTTCTTGAACAATTATTTTTTCTTTAATTTTTACAGATTTTTAGTTCATTCATATACATGTACATGTGTACAGTACAGTATATGTGAATTAAACAGGGACGGATCTCTATCGATTGCTGTTGGTTTTTTGTGTGTTGCAGTAATATTCGTTTATTGGGTCATTTGGAGTTCAAAAACAACGGCTTTCGTTATAGTTTTTGATGTTGCAAGGAATGAAAGGAGATTTCTGTTTTATCCATTGCTCGTCAGAGAGGATTTGAAGCAGCGATAGCTGCCAAGGTCCGGTAATGGACACTTACTCCTCTGGAGAAGAGTTGGTTATTAAGGTATATTGTTAAAGGAGATATTTATTTTCTTTACTTTCGCATAACCCCACTTTTTTTCTTGGATTGCAGTGATTAAAAAAAATGTGTTTTATGTATCTGAATTGTGCTGTCGTGTTAATTATAGACAAGAAAACCCTACACAATAACCAAGCAACGTGAACGATGGACTGAGGAGGAGCATAATAGGTTCTTGGAGGCCTTGAAGCTCTACGGACGAGCTTGGCAGCGCATAGAAGGTAATAGTTTGCATATATCTTACTTAAATCTTTTTAAGGCTAGCACCGTTGTTTTTGCAGGGTGATCTGTTTTACTAATTGCAGAAATTATTTAGAGGAATAATCTGGATAATCTTATTTGGAATGTCTTAGATTATGAGGTAACTCACTCTTGGAGATTTTTGTCCACTTCTTGGTTTTTCCTTCTTTTTATGTTGCCTTCCAGAGCATATAGGTACAAAGACTGCTGTACAGATCAGAAGTCATGCACAGAAGTTTTTTTGCAAGGTTAGTTATTACTATTTTGCATAACTATATATTGATTGTAATTAACTCGTTCTGTTTTTTGATGTCTGAAACGTTTTCTGTCCTTCAAGTCTGCAACTGAGTTAACTTCTTGATCTCTAATTTTATTTTCTAGTGAGCTTTACTTGTGCTTTCATGTTTGGTTTCGGATTATGATTTGTTGTTTATGTGCGTCATTCTAAATTAAGATCCTTGGTATTTAAATGAGAAATTGTTCATCCCCTATTAAATGATTTGAAGATTTAGATTCTATTAATGATTTGAAAATTATATTTCATCTAATTGAATATGTGGTTAATTACTAAGGAGCGTAATGTAGATCTAGGGCATTTACTTGACCTGGAGCAATAAATGTACAATTAGACCCCTAAGAGTTCCGAGTGACTGTTTGTAAGTAATTGGTGCATTTGGTACATTGGCAAGAGGAAGGTATGTCATAGAAGCAATAAGATAGAGTCTCATAAGTTGGTGAGACAAACGAGCAATGCTTGAAGGATTCTCATGTTTAGACTTACGATTTCACAAGTGATGGGCAATGCTATTATGCAATTACCTAAGCAATCCTGAGAGTAGACAAGATTTATCATGTGCAATTGGCTGGAAGTGCTCGTCCAATGAAGTAACTTGCACATTCGACGGACGATCATTCATTATTAGTGAATGCAAAGATACAACGAGCATGATGGACTTATGATATGCATTAGTGAAGCACGACAAGAATGGACTAGTGCTCTTGACATGGGTAGGAGTTAAACTTAATTTTTCGATAATAGGCGTGCATCATAGGTGCAATTTGTGATGATAGGTACAAGAAAGTTGAATCAAGTTTGAATGTGCCCGAAAGCACTTAAATTCGATGAAGGATCCTTTAGCCACACAAAATTAGGTGATTTTCTTAAACTTGGCTCAAAATATTGGTGAACTTAGTTATGGGATGATGATACCATATAATATGTGTGCTTGGATGGACCGGACATCAGGTTGGCTCAAGAAGGCTTAAGAAAGACTCATTATGCTTGATTTTATCAAAAGTCGATATCATGTCATAAATATAAAGGAAGCGAGTATGAAAAGTGAAGCACTTCCTCAAAACATGGAAAGTGAGGTTGGTGATGTGGAGAAGTGGAGAAGTGGATAAAGCTTCATTCAATACATGTTTCCATGAACTTAATTGAGGTATAATTAAAAAGGTGGTAACTACTAAGTTAGTGAAAAATATGGTGGTAACTTTGCCTTATCCCCAAATTACTGTAAGTCTACATAAAAGCATCTTATCTAACATATCTTGTAAGATTTATACATAAATCTCTAACAAGAGACGTGAGTTTTCTGAGGAAGTCTTTTGTAGCGAGTTTCGAGTTGGAAGTTTCTCAAATTTGTTTATACTGCTATTGTAAACGGTCCAAAAAATTAGGTTTGCTGTATTTCTCCCTGGCCCTTTTTTTCAATTAAACTGTCATATTTATGAATGCCAGGGAAACACTTAAAAATAAGTGTTAACAAAGCTTGTGAAACTTGAGTGGAAGTTTTTGTATGATCACATGGATAAGGCTGATTTAAGTCTTGCTATGCTATGTGATAAAAGGATCAATCCATGTTTTTTTGTACAAACAAATATATATATATATATATGTATGTATGTATATGTATATCAACGGATTTTGAACTTTAAAAAGAAGTTGTACTGAGTGATGTAAGCAGTTTTACTAAGTTGCGCTTTCTCTTGCCTCATACTGACGACGTAAAAATTAAAAGGTTGTACACCACTCAACTCTTTTAGAAGTTGAAAAAACTATCAATATTGACCTCAAAGGAATGGAGAAGATGCTAGATTTTACATAGGACAAAGGAAAATGGGTAAGAATGAAGTAAGCTTTGTCATATGCAACATATTTTTTCCTCAACAAATACAGTTACTAAGAATTTGAATTGTTTCATAGATAGGCATTGTAGTCTTGTTAAAGTAATTTCAGCCAATGTTTTATCAATTGATGTGATCATTGTTTTGGGAGATAAACAACATTATTATTTCTACATCTGCCCTGACTTTTTCATTCATGACATTGATGTGCAAAAATGTTGTCTCTTTTGGCCGTCACTGCTAAGAAATATTCCATTTTCCAGTTGGAAAAGGAGGCTACTGCTAAAGGCATTCCAGTAGGACAAACTCTTGATATAGACATCCCACCTCCACGGCCGAAAAGGAAACCGAATAATCCTTATCCTCGAAAGACAGGTTCCAGTCCTACTGCAACACATTTAGGGGGAAAAGATGGGAAATTTTTTAATTCAATTGCCCTTCAGCATGGTAAACAAGTGCTGGACTTGGAAAAAGAACCACAACCTGAGGTGAAGTGTTCTTGTGCCATTTTATTCCATTTTATTCATTGAAATATCTGAGTACTTCCGTTGTCATCTATCTTTCTGTAAATTATTCAGAAAAGTGATGGAGATGAGAAGCAAACAAATCTCAAACAGAACCAGATTGAGAATTGCTCAGAAGTCTTTACTCATGGCCAAGAAACTCACCATTCTTCTATGTCTTCAGTGAACAAGAATTGTCCAGAAACAGAGGCATCAAGAAATTCATGTTTCAGGGAGTTTATACCTTCACTAAAGAAGATGAATTCAATGGTGAATGAGAATGCAATGGATGAATCCTATGTCACCATTGAGGATGAAGGCAATAGGAAATTGGATAAGCCTGACACCCAAAGGACCGTGCAGGAAAATGCGACTGTTGAAGCTTTAAAGTTTGGGAGCTCTTGCCTCTTGCATGATAAACTGGTTCAGGGAAAGGAACCACATGACTTAATCAGTGCGTTGCCTACAGATGAGAATCAGGTCATGCAGAACTATCCAAGGCATGTCCCTGTGCATGTCGTCGACAATCACTTGGGACCTTGTATGCAAGCTCCAGTCTCAGAAGTGACATTCCAGGACTCTGTATTCCAGCCAGTGGGTGAAAGTCATACTCATCCTAATATATACTTGCATTCTGCTGCATCTGCAACTACAGAAAATCGAAGTAACATGCCAGACTCTTGTATGCATCAACCATTCCCTACCTTTCCTCCTCCCTTTACATCAAGTCCAGATAATCAAGATGACTACAGATCATTTCTCCACATCTCCTCCACATTCTCAAGTCTTATGGTCTCTACTCTGCTACAAAACCCTGCTGCCCATGCTGCAGCTAGCTTTGCAGCGACATTTCGGCCCTATGCAAATATAGAAAGCTCTGCAGATTCTCCCACATGTGGCCAAGGAGGTCTTCCATCAAGGCAACTAAATCCTCCTCCTAATATGGCAGCTATTGCAGCTGCTACTGTGGCAGCTGCAACTGCATGGTGGGCTGCCCATGGACTACTTCCCTTATGTGCTCCTCTTCATGCCTCATTCACTTGCCCTCCAGGTTCTGCAACTGCAGTTCCACCAATGAGTAGTGGTCAAGTCCCTACCACTAGGATAGAAAAAGGGGAGACAATTGTTGATAATCCTCCATCGCAAGATCAACTGGAACCACAACATTCTGAGGCTTTGCAAGCTCAAAACTTAGCTTCTAAATCACCACGTAGTTCATCGTCAGATTCTGAAGAGAGTGGAGCTTCCAAGGTAATTAAAGTTGGGTCAAAAGGTGCTGACCATGAGAATACTGCAATATCACATGAGATCCGTGATTCGAGCAAAACAAAAAACAGAAAACAGGTTGACCGTTCTTCATGTGGTTCAAACACACCTTCTAGCAGTGAAGTGGAAACAGATGCATTAGAGAAGCATGAGAAAGGCAAGGAAGAGCTTAAGGAAGCAGATCCAAATCATACAGCTGCTGAGTCTATTGGCCGTCGAAGTAGAAGCTGCAGCAGCACAAGTGATTCCTGGAAGGAGGTTTCTGAAGAGGTATTAAGATAATTTTATCTGTGAGGTTGTTTTAACCACTTTGTATTATGCTAAAAAAATAGAGCCTAATTATCACGATGATGCATATTTGTCAGGGGCGGCTGGCTTTTCAAGCTTTGTTCTCCAGAGAAGTATTGCCTCAAAGCTTTTCGCCACCGCATGATATAAAGAGTATGGGCTATCAAGACAATAATGAAAAGGAAATCTCCAGTCTGAAAGATGGGGGTGCATTACTGTTAGATATTAGCAGTAAGACCCGGGTACCCTCCTCTGGCCAACAAGAAGTTGAGAAAAATATCGCATCATCTAGATGTGAAAGTAACGAGGAGCAGGGACTTCTGACAATTGGACTTGGACATGGAAAGCTCAAGGCACGTAGAACAGGATTTAAACCTTACAAGAGATGTTCAATGGAGGCCAAAGAAAACAAGGTGATGACAACCTGCGGCCAAGGCGAGGAGAAAGGACCCAAGAGAATACGCTTGGAAGGGGACGCCTCGACATGACATGACCCATTTAAAGTTGCATACTTCAACAAGGAAATCCTTGCTGAGGCATGTAACTTCTGATTCTACCCATTATCTATCCTAAATTCCTGTTTGATTTTAGAGTATTGGCAGCGAGACTGTCGAAAAAACTGTGTATTATATGTCTATATTTGACTTATTTACTCTCTGGAACCCATGAACTGCCTTATAACAACTACCTTGAATAGACTTGAGGTTAAAACCATTAATTATTATGTAGGCCCTGGTAAACCCCCCCTAGCTCCCGTTTACTTCCTATGGGATTTGGTAGCTTTTTGCACATGTTTTTGTGGCACTCTTTTATTTGAGTTACTGCTTGTTAAATTGAAAGGTTCTTATGAAATGGGTATTTGTTTGAAACTATGCCTTTGGGATAAATTGACCTTGTTGGTGCTGGAAAGATTGGCACTACAGAAGATAGCATTGATGGAAACAGCAAGAAAGGCCCTGCATTTGAAGTGGCACTCTCGAATTCAAGCCTTCTTTAGATGATGTCAGTGTCTCCTGATGCTATAAATTTCCCTTGAATTTTTTTGTTTTGTTCTGGTTCTAAAAAATGGCAATCTACAATGCGATTCGAGGATTTAAACATCTCCAGACCACCCTCATTGAATTTCTTAGTCACTGTATGTCTGTGACAAATATTATGTATCAATGCACTCTCACGGCAGATTGAGATCAGGGTTATCAGCTTTCTTCTAAATTTCTTTTATTTTTTATCAAGAAAATTGAATTAAATTGGCTTTTGATATGTCCCAAAGGTAACTCGGTTGGAACGCCCACCCTCAGCGCCTCCACACTCCGGCCCGACATTGTGTGAGGGAGGTAAATGACGGTCTGATTCCAGCCAGATTCTCGGAAGAGCGGCCCAGTACTCGGTGCGCACAAGGAGTTACCACATTGGATGAACTCCCACACCGTCGCTGCCGAGACTCGAACCCGAGATCTTAAACTCACTTTCCTTCCTAATAACCAACTGGGCTACTTGCGTGGGTTCGTCTGAGTAGACCTGTTAATATTGTAAAAGGATGAAGTTTCTAACCTCCAGATTATTCTCTTTGTAATGCCTAAACTTGATGAAAAGGTTTGGGCTCTATCCATCTAAATCTATCAGGTAAAGCCTAATTTAACTGAATTTGGATTTTAAAATATATTTAAACTTTATACCGAAAATCAGATTTAGAGGATTGATTTAAATTTAACGTAAAATTCAATATGATCATTTAGATATTATCTATTTTAATAATATCTAATATAAAGCTCAACTAGTCTTATTTACTAGAAGAGAAAGGATGGATGTGTTTGACTCTCTTTTTTTATGACAATAAATTTATCTTTATTATTTTTAAATGATATATATAATATGTAAATTACGTATTTTAAATAAATTGCTCGACTAATTAACCTATTAAAATTAAGTAATAGACTTAATCTAAATAAAATTTGCATGTTTTAGCGTATTTCTATTTTTTAATAATCTTCCCCTACAAAATTTTAAATAAATTACAATCATTCTTATTGCAACTTGAATTTATAATCTCATAAGTACTAGAAAAGCTTGTTCTACATTAAATTAAATATTTTTTCTTTAATTAAAAAATGAATGGCCAGTGATTAATGAATATTAATAATAAGATTTTGTGTTATTAATGTCTGATAAACTATAAAAGATTATGACATTATTCTTATAAAATAAAATAAAAAAGAGTATGACATAACTCGCAAGATTCGGCATATACCTAGTAAAGGAGGCATTGTATGATTGGCTTTATAGCATTTAAAGGAAGAGGAAAGAGACCGGCCAACGTCTGACTAGATCCAACTACCTTTCCTCCACATCAGACACGAGGCAGTATCTCCGTGATTTGATCACCTCTTCTTTCTATTTGCTTCTCATCTGCAAAACAAAAATGGCACGTATCTAACATCCCAACACGTATATATGGACACTTGTGCGCAGGGATAGGATCACTGCCCCATTCGTTCCCTTGCTCAATATCTGTGTTCCTTCTTAACCAATCAAGGTAAGTTTCTCCTCTTTCTTTCAGTGGAAGTCTTTGTTGTTATGTCTTTGGGTTGGGGAGGTCACACTTAATATTGCAACTAAGCTCATTCATGTTTCTGGGATTTTGGTGCATGGCACATCAACCATCGGATTCTACATCTTGTGTTAGTAATCTTTGAAAGTTTGGAACTTTGGTACGATTTAGTTTAGATGCGGAGAAGTAAAAGCTCTTCTTCTTTTATTGGTTTAAACATGCAAACGTACAGAGCCTGGAAATGGGATACGCCGGTTTCCAGGCAAAGACGCATCTTGCAGTCTCAGTCGTTTGGTGGTGACACCATCTTGGTACATGGATTTTCTGTACAATGCTATTTGTTGGCCTATTACTTCCAGTTAACAAATTGCTATGTTTTTGTGTATTCTAGGTAGATTCCATGAAATGAGACTTTGACGACCTTAAATTTGCAGGAAATGTCTCTAAGCTATCTGATGTTTCAGCATCAGATAGCTATAAACCTGAGCTGTTACCAATGCATTATATTTTAGTATTATGTCTACGTTTTGTCCCCAGGGATTTTACAGTCACGACTTGAGCTTTGCGAAATTTATTATTGCGAGTCCAACAACCATCATCAACCAAGAATCATTGAAAAGTTCTCTTCTGGTTGCAGATGAGTGAAGAAACTAACGGAAATGAAGGCGAGGAAAAACGTGCAACACCAAAATTGAATGAGAGGATCCTTTCATCTTTGTCAAGAAGAACTGTTGCTGCACATCCTTGGCATGATCTTGAGCTTGGTACCTTCTTCGCACCAAATCATCAAGCTGTTCTCCTTTTTCTTTAGTTTGTTTGTGGATAGTAAATACTCAGGACGCAAAATTGATCTTTTGCAGGACCTGGAGCACCTAGTGTTTTCAACGTTGTATGTTTCGCTTCCAACCTTTTCTTATAGAATTTGAACAATACAAATGCAGAACATAGTTTCAACAAACTGGTTAGATCAACCAACAATTGTTTGATATAATAATTATATCGCAGGTGGTTGAGATAACCAAAGGTAGCAAAGTTAAATATGAACTTGACAAGAAGACAGGATTGATCAAGGTATTGGTTATTTCACATCTTCCAGGTTCCACCTTTGTAGTCGTCTTTTTTTTTTTTTTGGGTATACCCTCCTTCTCTTTGCACTTTCCTTTCTTAGGTTGATCGCATTTTATACTCATCGGTCGTATATCCTCATAATTACGGCTTCATCCCACGTACATTGTGTGAAGACAATGATCCCTTGGATGTTTTAGTGCTCATGCAGGTAAATATATTCATAGTTCATAGTAATTCCCAAGATAATGCACTTCTGCAAAATGTCTGAGCTTGAATTTGACATTTTTATCTAGGAGCCAGTCCTTCCAGGTTGTTTTCTCCGTGCCAGGGCCATTGGACTCATGCCCATGATTGATCAGGTATTATCCTCTGGTTCCGACGAACTAAACACATGATTATGAAGAGTGTATTGCCTGTTGAACTCTGTCCATTGCTTGTTTTATCGTTTCATTTCAGGGAGAGAAAGATGATAAAATCATTGCTGTATGCGCTGATGACCCAGAATACAAGCACTACACTGACATCAAACAATTGGCACCTCATCGCCTTTCTGAGATTCGTCGTTTCTTTGAGGACTGTATCCCTCCCTCACCGTTATTCCATGATTAACACTTTTCTTGTTCGCTTGAATCTTGTTTAGCATTCTGGTTTCCTTAATATTTCTGAACAGACAAGAAGAACGAGAACAAGGAAGTTGCGGTCAACGAATTTTTGCCTTCAGAGACGGCTTGTGAAGCCATTCAATACTCAATGTAAGTTTTCTTTTCACTTCATCTTCGAAACGTCTTCGTTTCCCGAATACAATTTAGTCCAATGCAGTACCAGTTAATTCTGAGCTACTTGTCAGGGACCTGTATGCTGAGTACATTCTTCACACCCTGAGGCGGTAGAGAAAGGCAATGGTTCCCAGGGTTTGTTCCCAAGGGAATTTCAGTAATTCTAAATAAGCGATTCTGACAAAATTTCAATATATCTTGAAATTCAATTTTCATGTGTAATCACAGTGATATTATATCATGTTCAAGTATTTACAAGTTTGAGAAGGTGCAAAGTTGCAAGTACTTGTCATGTGTAAGGTGCAATTATACTGTAACCCTTCAAGTTCCTTGCACCAGGGATTTTTGTTTTTCTTGATTCGGAAATATGGCTTTTACAAATATACCGTCCTTTTTATAATTATACTTATTTAATTTCTTTACTAAAAATTCTAGAATAGGTATTTTATTATGTTTCTATCTAATTATTTTAATATATCGATAATACATTTTGTTGGAGAAAATTACTACAACCTCAACAACAATAAAAGCAAGAGAAATGAATAGCAAGAAACTAAATCAATACACACACAATTTACGTAGAAAACCTCAACTAGAAGAAAAATTACGGTCCAAATCTCTAAGAACTAAAATCAATCCACTATAATAACTAAGAGTACAATTGGCAACTAACAACAATAGTATCAACGACAAATGTAATTATCTCTAGGCTTTAATACAAATTGAAAAATCTAATCAATTAAGTACTCTCTACAAATCCAAAAGATACTAACAGTGAATATCTGTCGATGATGATCCATTTCCTCTTGATTATCTCACCAAACAGTTGTCATCCCGCATTCCAAAATAATGAAGTAGACCTCTCTTTTTTACTCCTCTGTTCTGGTTTTTACAGCAACCCCTTTGTAGCAAGAAAGGGCAAAGCCTATTTATCTTATCATAAATTAGCTTCTCCAATAAGTCACCAAAACCTACCACCTATGGGTCAATCAAAGAACTCTTTATTTAGTGGACCACTACTTATAAGTAAAACAAAATCTACCTTTTTAAAACTCACATAGCTATTATTTGGGAATTAGAGAGATACCCAACATGTTTCTCCCTCGACCTAAATCACCAAAAACTTCCACCTCGTCCGAGAATCGAACCTTCTTCTTCACTGCCTTATCCCTTTGGATACAATGGCCCTCCACATAGAAAATGTTGTTGTCAACCTTTCTCCCTTATATCACCAAGTGAGCACCGCGATACACACATCACCTCCGACTATGTTACTGCGATACACACATCACCTCCCACTACCAACATATCTATGCCCATACTTTGTCAATTCACCCAAGCAAATAAGGCTAGCACAATCACTTAGCACATACGTTACATTGTGGAAGATTCAGTTTATACCATCATTGAGCTTCATCCTCACGGTCCCCATGCTTTGGATCTTCAATTTTTGATCACCCCCTATATTTATGTGGCCATACTTTCCATCTTGAGGCAAAGTATCAAATAAGACTTGGTCTCTACAAATATGAACTGACGCAGCTGAATCCAATACCCAACTCTCTTGGCCCTTCTTCACCTCACCATGCCAATAACAAATCACCATCACTATCACCTATTACCACATTAGCGGAATCAGCATCATCTTCTACTTTAGTCTTGCCCTTTTTCTTTTACATCAAATGGAGACTCTTCAATTCCTCCATTATCTTTACACAGTAGCTTTGGATGTGGTCCTTCTCTTCACAATAGTAACACTCTACGTTATTAAAGTCTTTCGCGCACGATTTCGATCTACTCCTTGAGCCATCTCCTCTTCCCTCTTGATTCCTCACTCTCTCAAACTCCCTCATATCTAGTGCTTAATCACCATCACCTGGAGAACTTCCATCAACATATGTCATCATCCTTTCGTTCTCCCTCAATACTACCATAGCTTCATCTAGGGTAACCTTCTCCTTACTAACAAACAACGACATGATAATGGGTTGGTAGGACTTGGGTAGTGAAGCCAACAACAAGAGAGCTTGTTCTTGATCAGCGATCTTTTCATCCACATTCTTCAACTAGCTCACTAGTTGGTTAACAAATTAATGTGGTCCTGCAGTTGTACCCCTCTCCATCCTAAATTGGTACAACTCTCATTTCAAGAACAAGATGTTAGTCAACGATTTATAAGCACACACACTTTGGAGCTTATCCATCAAAGCTTTTGGATCTGTCTCTCTTAAGTAGTTGTACTTGATCTCTAGAGCTATAGCCAACCGAATCATACTAACCGCCTTTTTCTTCATCAACTCCCACTTGGCATCATTCAAACTCGTCGGCTTGTCCGCTTCCAAAACGACATTTAAATCTTGTTGGACCAACAAGTTCTCAATAGTACTCTTTTACACTCAAAAGTTTATTTTCCTATCAAATAAGGAAACATTAAATTTGGAAGCATTGTTTTCACCCATTCCCTTCTCACACTAATTCCTCCCTAAATCAAACAAGCGGTAATTTTTTCTACACAAGGATCCTCTAACCACAATTCTGATACCACTTGTTGGGAAAAATTACTACAACGTTAACAACAATAATCGCAAGAGATATAAGTGCAAGAAACTAAATTAATGCACACGCTATTTACATGGAAAACCCTTCCACTACAAGAAAAATGTTGATTAGCGACGGAAACTTAGCAACGGAAAAATTACCGTTGGAAATTAGCAACGGAAAGCATATTTCCGTCGCTAAAATTGAGTGATTTAGCGACGGTACTAATACTCGTCGCTAAATTTGGAGGAAATTCGTCGCGGAAAATTAGCGACGAAAAAATATGGATGTCGATAATCACTACAAGTTAGCGACGAAAAATTACTGACGGAAAATATATCGTTGAAAATTAGCGACCGAAAACATATTTCCGTCATTAAAATTGAGTAATTTAGCGACGGTACTAATACTCGTTGCAAAATTTGGAGGGAATTCGTCGCGGAAAAATTAGCGACGGAAGTTAGCGATGAAAAAATATGGTTGTCGATAATCACTACAAGTTAGCGACGAAAAATTATCGATGAAAAATACCATTGCTAAATATGGAGGGAATTTTTTGTGGAATAAAAAATTTTGAATTTACCTACGAAATTTCGTTGGTAAATGGAGTTAGCGACGAAAATTTTCGTTCCGTCGGTAAAAAGGCGGGAATTATTGGCGGAATAAAATTTTTTTGAGTTTACCTACGAAAATTTCCATCGGTAATTTTGTCGGTAAATTCTTTTTAATTTAAACTTACCCGACATCTCCCTCTCACTTATGTCTTCTTCCTTTCTTCTTCTTCCTTCTTCCTACATCTTCTCTTTGCTTTTCTTGGAGCCAATTTCTCTGTTGTGAACTCCTTTTCTGCTCATCGGCGTTGTCTTCTCCAGCTATTAACATCGTGTCCTTCGGTGGAGGTATTTTTGCAACTACTATCATGTGTTTTTTCATATATTAGACGAAAGTTAATTTGGATATTTATTACTTTCATTTATTTGTGTATTTTATTATTGGAAAACAACTTTAGGGTATAAATGTTAGTGATAGAAGGGACAAGACGTGGTTTTAGTTGTGATGTTGAGATAAATTTCTAATGCATGTAAGGTGTTTGATGAAATGTCTGTTATTTGAAAAAATGATTTCAGTTCTTTATTTTCAGTTCTGTTTTAGTATGAATTTCAATATTTCAATTCTTTTACTTGAAATAATGAAGTTCTCTCGATGGTGGCTTCTAGAGAAACTAAACACTTTGCAGGTATATTTTAAAAAATAATTTTAAGCAAATTTACCAACGGAAAAAAATTCCGTTTTGTAAAATATATTGGATTTACCAACGAAAAAATATTCTGTAGGTAATTACCGACGGAATAACCAAATCTGTTGGTAATTTTCTGACAGAAAAATCTGTTGGTAATCCTGTCGGTAAATTTTACCAATTGCCATATCTCCGACGCCTTTTTTAGTCGATAAATTCCGTTGCTAAATATGCTTACCGACGGAATGTGTATAAATTCCGTCGGTAATTTCCGTCGCTAGACTCTATTTTTCTTGTAGTGCTCTCAACTAGGAAAAAATTATGGTCCGAATTTTCATGAGCTAAAATCAATCCACTATAATAATCAAGATTACTATCGGTAATCAAAAATAATAGTCTCAACGACAAGTACAATTATCTCCAAGTTTTAGTACAAATTCAAAAATCTATTCAATTTAGTACTCTCTACAAACCTAAGAGACACCAACACCGAATACCTGTCGATAATGATTTACTTCCTCTTGTCTATCTCACCAAACAGCTGTCGTCCTACACGTCAAAACAATATAGTAAACTTCTATTTTTTTCTCCTTTGTTCTAGTTTTTACGGCAACCCCCTTTGTAGTAAAAAAGGGTAAAGCCTATTTATCTCATTATAAATTGACTTATCCAATAAGTTACCAAAAACTACCACTTATGGGTCAATCAAAGAACTCTTTACTTAGTAAGTCACCACTTTGTAAGTAAAACAAAGTTTACTCTTACGAAACTCACATAGCTAGTATTTGAGATTTGGGGAGATACCCAACAAATTTTATGTGCACTAATATATAATAATTTATATTAAATTAATTTGATAAACTATTACAAAAATTTTATTTTGAAAGTTTCTAATTTGTGACACACTTTGACACCAAAAATTGGGCTATCCATTGGGCTGGTCAAAATGAGAGGCTCAACACATGTAAGAGTCAAGTTTCGAACAATTTACTGGTCCTAAACAAAAATGAAAAAACAAGTTTAGAACCAAAAACAAAAAGAGTCTAATCTTCTTCATTGCGATATGTTTGATTCTATGGAATTATGCGATAACATGAACACGAGAAAAATGAACAACTTTTGTCTCTTCGAATGTATTGGAACGAAAGAGCCAAGTTATTTCCTTTTTCAGTTTATAAAATGCTTGGAACCACACACATGTATACATGCACATGACACATAGTACTCGTGCGAGGGACCCATTGCGGGTCCTGTTTAGGGAAGAAGCTGATGATATGACCACATTAGGCATAAGTTTCCCATTTCCTTTTCAAGGCCATCGAGTTCAAAAGGAATTTGAAGTTCTTATAGTTAAAGCCGGACTTGACGTTGGGGTCGAGACCACACTATTTTTGGTTTATAGTTATACTTCTTCCTACGTACGTCTACTTGAATGTGAACGCTGAACACAACGCAATCTCTTGTCATCAGGACTCTCTCGCTCTCTTTCACACACACACACACACATGAAATTATTATTATTATTGTCGAAGCATCTTACAACTCTATCTTTCTCTCTCTAGCCCCATGCATATATAACAAGGTTCCAGAGTGCATGTGGATCATGCTTTGATCACACAAATACTTAGAATAAAGACCAATTATCAGGTGGTCGGGGCCGTCCATTCAGTTCTCTCGCTCACACACACACACACAGCACAAGTTTCACTTTCATTACCTAGCTAGCATTTGCCCCACACTCTCACTATAAAACATGATAAGGTATATATCTCACACACATGCGCCCTAGTTATAAAGAATCTCAAATTTTTCATGGAGGGATCTTAGCTAGCTAGGTTTAAAGAATCTTATGATGGAATAATTTTTCATTTAATGACAAGGACTATCTAGTAGTACAGGTATTGATTTAATAATTTCATAGGTATATATATGAGAAGGTTGTTTAGATATATCTTTTATTGCATTAAATATTAAATAATTACTAGTAATTACCTCCTTAAATTGATCTTATGGATCCATTGCATCACCTAATCCCTCTTTAGGTGATGGGGGTGGGCTTGTTAGGGACGATATTTCATATATATGGTCAAACAAATTTATATTAGGGCATGTAGCCTATGCTTTTATTGTTAAGAAATGGTGAGGGTTCCACCATGTACTGCAAGAAGAGTTAAGTGGACCACCATCATCTGGCAGTATAGTTGTCATTAGATCTTGCGCAATAAGTTAGCCATGAAAGGAACATCACAAGAGCCAGAGGTAGGCTATGTAAAGGGCATCTTATTTTGTCCACCGTTATCACTTTTTGTTGCCAAATATACATGACCTGCAATTAGGATGAGACTTAGCTATCATGTTTAGGTTCTTCCGAGGTAAGAGTTCTTGGATAGTTTGGTGCTTAGATCGAAGGCAGAGCTTGAATAGTTAGAAAGGTGATAGCTCAAAAACAAAATCTTGTTAAGAAGTTCTCTGTTATGTATGTGTACTTGATCACAAGGAAATAAGAAATTCGTATGAATTTTGAGTAAATTCAATTTTGTATTCCAACTTTTCAGAAATATCATGTTTCTATATTTGAACTTATATCTAAATTGGTGAATATGGTACTATGCTTCATAAAATTACACAAGTTAGGCTTAAGTTAATTACTATGAAAGTGGGGGTTTAGGCATAGGGTGCAGATGGATCATGCATCCATCCAGACCCAAAGGAAGCATTAAATCAATACATGTAATCGGATATCTTTTTCACTTTTCTGATGAAAAATATATGTTGAATTCTGATTTTAATTATGAACAAAATCTTAAAAGTTAGGAATGAGCAGTGATTAGGTTCGTAGGTATAGGCTTTGGGAAGCACTAGGTGTAAAATGGAAAAGCATAACGATTAGTAATGATAGGAAACCCTTTATTGCTAAACATTTATTAAAGAGAGGGTGACACAAAAAGGGAAGACAAGAAAGTGGAAGTTCATAAAAAGAATGGAAGCCAAAGATGGAGAAGAGTTGAAGAAAGAAGAAGAACACAACCAGAGGAACCGACAACCATACAAATTTTGGTTGTTTGATTAGAGAAACTTCCCCAGTTGTTTGCTGTAGTACCTTTAGGCTTGTGAAGCCCCAGTGGCTAAAGAACAGGAGCAAGGTTATACTCCTACCACTCTCATCGTATAAACAAACAAATTGAAGAGGACGTAATAGTGATTACGCCTTGGCAGAGTGTGGGATAGTACTTTGTGCGCTACGGTAATTAATAAATACTAAATACTCCCTCTGATTCATAATAAGTGTTGTTTTAGACACATTTTAATTATTCAAAATAAGTGTCATTCTTGACTTTATATGCATGTTTATAATTTTACTTTCAAAATTAACCTTTAATTTCTCTCACATCTTAATTACACAGATTATACAGATTATACTTTTAAGGCACTTTAACATGTAATTAATAAGAATATATCAGACATTTTATTAACTTTCTTAATAAGCGTGCATTCATCTAAAACGACTCTTGTTATAAATCGGAAAGAGTAGTATATATAAAAAAAAAAAAAGCTACAAAAGAAACAGATGTATATGGCCTGAATGAATGAAATATGGTACCACAAAACATGAATAAATGAGGGGACTAGCTAGTAGTCGTAGCTATGGGCTATGTGTAACCTAATGAAGAGAGGGAAAGCGACATAACAGCCAGAGGGGCTCAACGGTTTCTCAGAGGAGGGCAGAGGTGGGCAGGAGGTGGGGTTTTAGACTACTAGTGTGGGGTTAGGTGATGTAGTAGAAGCATTAGGAGTTGGAGGTTTGTGGTGGTGAATGGTGGTGATGCTGATGGCGGTGGTGGTGACCGGTGGTTTTTGGTGAACTGTAATACTCTTCTGATACTCTCTGCTATATTATATATATATATATTAGCTGCCATAGTAGCCCCACTTTTGTTGTTGTGCCGTAGCTGTGGCCATAAAGGAATTATTTGGGTATCCTCATCCCTTCTCCATTCAAGTCCCTTTTCAGGTACCTGGTTGATTTTGCACGTGTCCACTTCCCCTCACACATGGGTCCACTTGCAGTACTATATTTACATATTTTGTTGAATTAAATTGAATTCTTAACACACACACACTAGGCAGCACCTGTAGCCCTCGTATGAATTTTGTCTACCAATCTAAGCCCTTTGGTCCTGGACTCTGGGGCATGACAGTTGTTACCATTATCATCCTCATGAAAGGGATGCCACTACTTGATGGAGACACATCCTTGATGCTTCCATGGTTAGTAATCAAGCATTACATTTCATTAAACACACACGCTCGTATGGTGTTAAGCGCCTATGTAACACTCTCCAAACTCATTTTAACTATGTTTTAATCCATATTGAATTACTTGCTTTACATATTTATGATGGTAATTGATAGTATATATGAGACTAAATTTTATTTTCACAAAAATTTAAAATGTCATAAAGTGTTGGAAAAAGAAAGCACGGAGGAAAAAGGAAATATGAAGGATTAAGGAAGAAATTTAAGAACACAAGAAATTTACGTAGAAAATTTCAATAGGGTAAAAATCACGAAGAGAGAAGTATTTCACTATAATAGAAAATTAGGGATTACAACATTAATCCTCTAATTTATACATAAAAGAGGAATGTTGATTTTGGTGTAATGAATGAGGAGAAGTGAGCCTTCTTTTATAGCCTTCTATTATAAAGTGTATACAATAATCGAGAATTCGTAAATTTGATTTTTAAATTTGTTTAATAAAATATGAAAATATTTGGTAGTTTGTAATAATTATATATTTTTAATAAATTATTTAATAAATTAAAAATTAAAATTATAAATGTAAGCTAAATAATTAATAATGGAATCTGATGAAACAATATATTGTTTGACGAGTGAAAATGGGGTAATTGATTCGAGTTTTAACGGAATGATAAAAGAAAACCCTTTGGAAGAGACAAAAGGCAACAGCAAAGGAATTTGGAACGAGATAATATCCTTCAACAGGGTCGGATCGTATGTCGATCAACTGTTATAGTTATGTACGTAGGGTGTGGTCCTTACTCTTATAGCTTAAGTAGCCATACTGTATCTACATATACATAACAGTTTATCTTACGCCACTAAACATTAACAGTACAAAAATACCATATGAAACACAATTTAGCTTAAATAATATAGCTATAAAAGGTCGAGCATCAGACCCTCATCTGAATAAATGATGAAAGAGGTCCCCTAGCAACCCCAGTAGGGTTTTTGATAGGCTTTATCTCTGGGTCTAAAAGGGTAGCAATCACACCCTCACAACTCATACATACATACATACATATATACAGAGACACACCCATTCTCTGGAGTTTGATGTTACCAGCTGCTTGTGTATAGCCCATAATTACCATACTTATTAATCTGAGTTGTTAAGTTGCTGAACCATAGTCACATTTTCACATGGTTAGCAAGTATAAAGTGATACAGAAGGTTATATTAAAGAAACAGTACTTTGTTGAGCTTGCTTTTGCAGTTTTGGCTTTCCATCAATTCCATTTCTTGTGATCTATCTCGTGATGCCCTTCTCATTCTCCCCTTATCCTTCAACTGAATGGTACGTTCTCTTTACAATTTTGCTTCTGTTTTAGTTCTGTGTCAGCATTTCGCATGAATCTGTAGCTAAAAAACAAACAATGACCAGATCATGTGCAAGCGACCAAACCTCTCAGGGTGTCATTTTGTGCTAGTACGATTGTTTTTGTAAATGACAGGGGAAAAAAGGAAAAAGAAGCTAAAAGAAAACAGTGCTTAAATATGTTCTGATTTACACTTTTCCACGTTCACGAGAATTAGTGCAATAAGAATGTACGGATTATAGTATTATCCTACGCCATTTATAGAAATAAAATCATCTGTTCAGTTTTGAAAAAGAAGCTAAAAGAAAACAGTGTTTAAATATGTTCTAATTGACACTTTCCCACGTTCACGAGAATGAGTGCAATAATAATGTACCGATTATAGTATTA
Source organism: Erythroxylum citrifolium (assembly GCA_026284465.1). NCBI lineage: Eukaryota > Viridiplantae > Streptophyta > Magnoliopsida > Malpighiales > Erythroxylaceae > Erythroxylum > Erythroxylum citrifolium. Next base: position 42,589,771 of record JANKOE010000009.1, on the reverse strand, counting down.
TCCTAAGCCTTTTATAGAAATCAGATCCGCTGTTTAATTTTACTCTATTTTATTCCGTCTCATGAAATCTTAACCATTTATTTTACGTAAACCTCACATAAATAAATGGCTGAAATTTATTAGACATCATAAGACACTATAATATTGAACAGAAGATTTAAACTCATATAGATATACAAGTAGGCCTGTGGGTTTGATTAGTGGCAAGTGGACTAGGAATCTATGCAATATGAATATAGTATGCTCATTTTTCAGCTGAAAAATAGTGATGTATGTTAGTAATTAAAGGACTTCTGTCAACATCGTAACTTCTTCTACGATTGGTGTTTTCTCGTAGGCTTCGTAAGCTTAGGATCTTGCTATGAAGGTTCATGTTGTCGCATGTACGTAATAAAATATACGACCTTCGAAAAAAACAAAAAAGAGGTCTAGTGGTAATTTAAATCTAGCAACGAAAACGACAGGTTTGACAGTTTTTAAGTTACGGCGAATGTGAATTTTTAAACTTAGACTTAATATATTGATAAATTATGGAATTTTCTAAATTTGCACATCAACAACAATTATACTAGGGGCATATTTGGCTCACAGGAATAAAAATTATATTTCTAGTATATTTTTAAAATTTAAATAATCATTTGTTTGGTTAAACAAAAATATCAGAATATTTAATAATAAGAGATTAAGTATTTATTTATTTTTAGAAATAGCTAAAGATTATCAAAAAGGTGTTTTTAGGGATTTCAAGAAAGAGCTATTTGTTGAAGACTATTTTATCCTTATTATTATTAATAATAAGAATTTAAATAATAACAATAATATTAATAATATTAAAATTAGGAAGAAGAAGAAGAAAATTAATAATAATAAGGAATTTAATAATAATGACAAAATAAAATATAATTAATAAAAATACTAAAATAAATAATAATAATAATAATAATAATAAGTAGAAAATAATAATAATAATAATACATAGAAAATAATAATAATAATAAGGATAAGGATATTTTGACCTTTTTATTACTTATTCGTTTATCATTCTAAGTTTATATTTTTAAACTAAACGATGGCATAG
>JANKOE010000009.1:42577368-42587839 GCA_026284465.1 Erythroxylum citrifolium | reverse complement strand
ATACCCTGGTCTAAGACCAAATAAATAGATAAATAAATAAATAAATTTGGATTAGATCATAATTATCTTCATTTTAGTGTTCATTTTTTACGGATACCACTCAATTGCTAAAATATAAATTGGAAGCATTGAAAAGATTTTCCATGTTACATAATTGTCATTATAACCATATATAATATAAAGTGACAGATCTATTTATTGATTTTGTAGCATCTACTAAGAATGAACTCAATCTTCAAACCGGCCTATGTACTCTTTAATGCTTATCCAACATGGCTTGACTTTAGTATAATGTATCAATGGATACGTGATTGTGTTTGGTTTTCAAGGATTGGTAGCTATTAGGAATTGATGAACAATGGAAAATGCGTAGTCCTAGCTAGCTCGTGCGTTTATTTTGCACCGACCCTGGCCATCATCCTTTTCTCTTTTCATGTATTATCCTAATGGAAAAGCAATCTCCTTTGGATCACGTCTCAGTTTATAGTACTAGCATCATAGATTTTTGGACCCCACGTAGCAAATGCTTCAAAAAGAATCAGAACTTCACAAAAGGTGAAGCGAGATTCCCTACGGATCGGAGCACCTCTTTCCTATGCCTTCATACATACATCTTCAGAACCAGAAGAGATATATAATAATAATAATATAAAACTAGCTACTTGCAGAAAAATCTAGGCTTCTCAGTTTAATTTCTGTAATTTCTTAATTACTACAGTTCCTTTCATTCATTAGAAAATCTTCAAAATGCAGCCTGTCAAAGACAATCTCCTATCTAGATTATATATGATCGTCAAACTTTCTCATTGTCACTATCCATCAGTACAACAGAACAATATGGCGCCTGAGGGTTCTGTCCAAATTCATAAAGTGGAGATGAAACAGGACCACCTCCTCAACCAATACGCTAGCTTATCCACCTACCGGTGACTAGTCTTATATTTATCATGTACAGAAACATAAGTAATCACGTGCTCAGTCTACTTTGTATCAAAATTCAATTCACCTTTTAGATGCTTGAGTGATATGTATGCAAGTCATACGGGTTCGCACTTGCCAGGGAGATATCATCAGGCCAGGCCAGTTGTTTGTTACCTAATTTTGTGTATTGTTTGAAGACAAAGACTTAACGGTTTTCCAATGTCTTTGTACTTTGAGACTGTTAGAAGTTGGATTAAAGTGTGTTATCCAACAGCCTTAATCGTTTTCCAAGACCATAAACATTAAATTATTTACATTCTTGTTTGATGTGGGGCAACTTAATTTCTAGTTTTAAGCCGATCGAGGGCTGATTAAGTACAATAATGTTTTATAAAGCATCTGCCCCTAAACAATTGCACGTTTACATTCAACTTGTACTATGTAAATTAAGAAAATGCTTAAGATACACGTTTCCATAGTTGGAAAACTTGGAATTATCTGAAACATGCATAAAATACATGATACATGAGTAATCACCTTAGAAGTTTTGGCACGACTCATTCAACCACATACATGTTCCGTCCATTTCAATCCCCAAAACCAAGAAAATTGTTTCGGTTAATTTTAACAACATCAACAACTCAAGTCAACTGTATACAACTATATAGACAATGGATTGCAGTTGTATGCTCTGGTTGCGTATATTGGTGAAGCGTTTATTTTCTTCTGATTGGCCTTTCCATGGTCATGTGATCATTTACTTTGTCGCTCTCGAGGAAGAGAACCTAATCGATCACTAGCTTTCGCTGAATTGAAGGAGGATAAGTAACTAATCAAGCATATCTGATTACCCTCTTAAGGTCATAGTTTGTTGCCTGCTTGTGGAGACTCATCCATATAACTTCTTCTGGACTATAAAAGAGTCAACATTTAGGTGCATATAAGGGAGAAATCAAACCTGATGAGTCATTGTTTCTTAGATGAATCAGGGTTTTAAATTTCGGACTGCAAGAAGATTATATATGTATACCTCATCAACCTTCTTAAAAGGGATATTGCTGGATTTCAAGTTGGATGCTTTACTAGTAATAAAGATGATTATTGATAGAGATCAGATGATATAATTAAAGGAATCTCTATCTATATTCCCACTGAGATGAGGACGAGAAAATGGACTTTTCTCTTACTACTCAGGACCAGAGCAAATAATCAATGGCACCAAAGTCAAAACTCAGAACCTAACTGGGCATGCTCTCTCTACATCTCTGTCCCTCTCTTTCGCCAACTAGGCAGGACTAATAAGAAGATGGATGCATGTGTCTTGGAAGGAAAATTTCATTACAAGATTATTACACTAAAGACCAACTGGTCATCGCTTGGTTGGGGCATAGTGGGAAGATATATACATGGGGGAGAGAGTAGATAACCCGAAAATAATTAAAAGGACATGCTCACATGAGTCGAACCAGATCATTCATGGGCCCCTACGTATAACTCTTTTCTCTCTTACTCTCCCATTTCTCTATCTCATGGTCATGTGTCATTCCTAAAGAACCGAAGGAGCAACAAAAAAGAAAAATATATAATCTTGCTTCACTTGTGAAGAGAAGCTTAGAGGACGAGAGAAGCAACTTGGGAAATACCCTTCGCTCCCCCCTCTCCATCTCCCTCTCTGTTCGCCTAGGTCAGCAACAAGAATAACTTATGTTCATCTATTGAATTATCTGTGGCTTGTCTTTTAGGGTTTACAATGACATCTTCTTGGTCAAAGAAGAAGGCACCGACCGTTTGGTTTGTAGTACTAAGATAGCTTCCTTTTGCTTCTCTTGTGGCCTCACAGATCTTGAAGCACCAAAAAAAACAAAGTTTCATACCAAACAAATACTTTCAGGTGAGGACTTGTTATAGTTTTTCACTTCAATATGTAAAAAGTTCGGTTCTTTCCCACCTTCCAATTGTTTTTTCCTTATTCTTTATATCATCGTTTTATTCTGGCGGGTTTTTGTTCTCCAAGATCCACAGTAGCCAGAAAGCTCGAAATTGAGGTGGGCAATCATGAACTTTGGTGAAGAACAAAGAGGGTATCGTGATAAAGAGGAATTACAAGAAGAAGAAGAAGAGGAGGAGGAAGAAGTAGTGATGACAAGTAAGCTTCCTTTTTCATCTCCAAACTCCCCATCTTCTTCAACCCAGTACAAAATTTTTCTGCCACAGCACCAAAAACCATGGCTTAGCTCATCTGAACCACAACATGATTACAAGAACCAAGAACCAAACTTCAATTTCGACAAGAAGATGGAGATCACGGACTTGTCGCTGGGGAGCAATAGTAATGAATCTGAAACTAGTGGAGCAGCTGGTACGAGTAGTAGATCTGTAGATAAAGAGCATATGTTTGACAAAGTTGTGACTCCAAGCGATGTAGGCAAGCTAAACCGTCTTGTAATACCAAAACAGCATGCTGAAAAGTACTTCCCTTTAGACTCCACATCGAGCGAGAAAGGCCTCCTCTTGAGCTTCGAGGATCGCAGCGGCAAGTCTTGGAGGTTTCGCTACTCTTATTGGAATAGTAGTCAAAGCTATGTGATGACTAAAGGATGGAGTCGCTTTGTGAAGGAGAAGAAGCTCGACGCCGGCGATATTGTGTCATTTCAGAGAGGAGTTGGTGAGTCAGGACGGCATCATCTGTACATAGACTGGAGACGCAGGCCAAATGCACCAGATCCCACGTCGTACTCGCATTTAGAGCTCCAAAATCAGCTACACTTGCCACAGTCGATGAGGTGGGGCAGGCTTTACCCCATGCCTCAGTCTTTATCGATACCGTCACGACCCTATGAACACCATCATCAACAACAATTGCATCATCTGAACTTCAATGCTATTCAGCCTTACCATTACCACAATCATCATCAACTCGCAACTGGTTATGTCAATGCAGCCCAGTACTACTTGAGGCCACCAGGGCCACACCAAATTGAGGCAATGAATCATCAGCAACAAGGATGCCAACGGATGCCAATGACGATTGATTCAGTTCCCGTGGTCCATGGCAAAACTGTGGGGAAGAGGTTCAGGTTGTTCGGCGTAAACATGGAATGTCCTATAGCAGATGATTCGTCCTCATCCTCGGTGAATACTCCTAGTAACATTGCTCATGGTACAGCGGCTTTGTTCTCTTCCCATTTGGCTTCCTCATCTCTCCCACTTCTCCAATCAAGAGTACCCACTACCGCCCCAACTCCAACAATGCAAGCTGAGCTTCATAAGAAAGGAAAGACTTCGTGTTTTGATTTGGATCTTTGATCATCAAACACACCAAGCAGTGAATAATAAGAAAGAAGACACTCTTTATTACTCCACATTTAGTTTTTTGCACTGGGTACTGATGAATTCGATTAGGACAAAGAGGGTTTCATGAGATATATTGGGTAAGCTAATTAGCTTTTTGATGAGTCTTCTTCATTTATTTAATTTCTTTCAAAGGAGTACTACAGCAAGTCAATAGGCGAAGGCTATTGGGGGGGTTTGTAAAGACTTGAATAGAGAGCAAAAAGATAGAACATGTTGAGCTGAAAAGACCCTTTTAACTGTGTATAACGCCATATATATACAGATGAATATCGTGATGATTATTAATATATATACAAATGCTTTCAATAGGGCTTTCTTTTCTTGCTTCCCCAATTATAACTGTATGTAAGCGATGAGCTCTTCCCAGTTTGTTTGGGTTATATCTGTTCCTCTTTGGACATAGACTGTACTCTCTCTCTCTCTCTCTCTATATATATATATATATATATCTGACAACTTATAGGACTGGCTAATGGGACACTGCAAAAGTTCCTCCTTTTTATCTTTCTTTTGTTCTATTACCTTATTGGGTTAATGCTCTTCCTACTGCTTAGTTAAGTTGGATTGCAGGTTTTGTGCAGGAAGTTGCAGCGCTGTAAAAGGTAGCTTCTGTATCCTTACTGTTTCAACTTTATTCCTAACAAATTTTCTAGTTCTCATAAACTTGGTTGGCCTTTTGTATATTCTTGATATGTAAGCTATTTGTTTATATATATTTGTTTTCTCTTCAAAGCCAAACCAACCTTCATCCTTCTACTGCACACTGAAATTGTCCTTCCCTGTTAAAAGTGAGGTTCCTTAAATGAAGCTATCCCGAGATTGAATTCCAGTTCAGATTTGTAAAGTGGTATGATCAAGGTAACTTTGATCTTTTACATTACGGTTAAAGGCCAAGTCTTTTGGTTCCTCAGGAAATAAGACCTTGGTTACTGTACTCATCAGAACTGCGTAGCATTGGCTTTTCTTTATAAGATTTAACTTACGCTGCAGAATTAAGTGTACAAGATCCCTTCTTATCTCTAGTTTGCAAAAGTTTCGGCTCATACTTCACAGTTTTGTACAGTCAATTATTGAATCTGTGGTCTGCCATTGAAAGTTTGGCACCAAAATGACATCGGATCTTAATCAATAGGTAGAATTTCCAGAAAATAATTGAAGGGAAACTTATCTTCTAATTGAAATTTTCTCTTAATCTTGATATGTACAAGTAGGAAGCTGCTTATGTACATTAACTTCATTTTAGTTCAAATCAGGAATTTGATTTAAATAACGTAAGGATATTATGCAATCGGCAATAGAAAATGCAGGAATGGTTCTTCATCTTTTGTTAGTTTCCAACTCCAATAAAAACAACAACAAAAAAGCTACGTTCTTCCCTGAAGACTCTTTTAATCTTTTAGCATAGCATCTTTGTCCAAGGTGCTGATTTTCTGATCAAATAAATCTTTCGGTCCTACCTTTGCAGTCAAATTTGGATCGAGCATCTTTTTCATTCCATCAGAAATCTGCACATCTCAAGAAGAAACTCAGAAGTCAATTTTCTCTGAAGTATCCACCAAATTGAAATGAAAACCAGCTTCCAATATTCCTCAATGTCTGCTTTTGAACGGTATGTCCTTTTCAGCTATAAATCTTAGCTTTTCTTTCTTTCTTAGAATGTGTTCCACAAATAATATTAAATATTCGATTTATTCCGATTTCATTCTAAGAGAAATGTGCAAGTTCACTCTCTCATAATTATTGAAAATTAATGAAAAAGTTTTTTTTCATCGATTATCCAACTCCCTGAGCTCGATGGAAACATCTGAAAGCGAGGTAGTTTACCTCAAAAACCTTCATGGATCTGCATTTCCCTTCCACACGCACTTTGTAACTTTACTTCTTTGGCTTATAAAACTTCCAATAGGATTAACATTACAATCTCTAAGTAGCTAGTTGATAGCTCTTCTGTTTTGACTTGTAATCTAACTTCAGTACAAGAAGGATACCAATGGACTTAAGCCTATTTACATCAGTTATCTTATCATACAGCAAGCTGCAACTGAATAGGGTAGTTCATGATGGCGAAGACATAAGAGCATAAGTTGGTTCTGATTGGAATGTGATTTACGCTAAGATATTGTACTTATACTTACTTATCTCTATGTTGGCTGTTGATATGAATTTCTTTGAGACGTAAATTGGTGGCTATTGAAGCAGAAAGCAACGTCATTACTGTTCAAAGTTGACACTTCCTTATAAGGAAACACTTCCACAAATAATCCCTGATTGACATCTCTTAGTCTTCATAACCTAAGTCTGTGGTGCCTTTTGGTCCAACCTCTCCGCACCCAAAACAGCAAAGTTCGTTCTTGTGTCGAAAACTACTACTACTAGCTACGACCACCCTTTCTTAAATGATTAGGTTAGAATGTATATAACGTATTATATATAAGCTTTTTCTGGAAACACTTTCTTAATTAAAGTGGAGTTTGATAAACAAGGCCACTGCAACAACGTTTAGATCATGAGGAAGTGTATATTCAAAATAATCTTTATTGATCAAGTCTATTCTCTAAATCTAACTGAAATTAAAAGTTGATTTTGCTATTGATAAATTACTAAAAACATAAATTATTTGATAAAGTATCAACTTATATGAAGTCAAAACCTAATCTTTTACTAACCAAGGGGTGTGGTTGAGTGGCAAGGACTCATCCATTCTTAACCAAAAGTCAGGGGTTCGATCTTTGACTTTAGGTATGGAGCAACCTGAAATCCTTGGGTCAGCTGTCCTACCCTGTGAGGTGCCTACAAACCAGCGAAGGGATTAGTCACTAGGTCCGCCGGTGGATACCCTGTTCTAAGACCAAAAAACCTAATCTTTTACTACTTTGTCCTTCTAAAACGGAAATCAATATGCCAAAAGGAGATCTAACTATTTTCTGTCAAACAAAACTCTATTCTTGATAATTTGAACGAGCAAGAAAGAAGACTAACATTACTTGTACCATATAGATTAGGGGAGCTAGAAGTATTTCTTACGCTATACACTGGGTTACAAGCATCATTAGGGGATCCATGTTGAATGGAGTTTGTTATGGTGCATGATATATGCACCATTGCATAAGCCATTTGTCATGGAGTGTGACTATGTATCCTTTCTCGAGGGACTCTCAGGAAAGTTGTCTCTTACAGAGCATATGATGATCATTTTCCTAATAACATCACGATCCCTTTCAGCTTATAACCTGCTTGTACTCAGAACTAGTGAAATGCATATATAGATGAATTACATATATATATACACATGGGGTTTAACTCCATATTTCATCTATATTTCTGCAACTATTTCCTTCATTTTTTTCCCTGAATGGAAATGGATCAGATGTTTCAATATCAATTAACAATTTATTTTTATCCTTTTCTTCTGTTTGATTGTAATAATGCAGTCCCAAACTCAATCCATGAGGAAACATGGCAATGCATAAGGTGTCGGAACTAGCACTTTGCCTCATCTACCAAGCTTTAGTGTGTGCTCATCAGGAGAGTAAATATGGACATAGACATCACACGTACCTGTTGGGACAGTCCAGAACAAACCAATTGGTATATTAGGTCTATATCTAACATTCCATCAGTTTAGTGAACAAGAAATTAGGTCGATCTTAAACGGGTACCTTTCTTTTCTACTACTTCTTTCTCTTGTACCACTCGTCCAGTTCAGAATAAGTTCAAGCAGCATATACTTCTTATATCTTATCAAAGAATACATCATTAAATATTTGATTGCATATACTTAGTCGTAGCCTGACTGCTTGAGGCTTACATACACCCACCTATCCCTTTTATCTGCAAAGCTATGTATTGCACAATGTGGATGTGTCAGTTTTAAATGAAGAGGTACAGAGAGGGTGAAAGAGGCCATAGAAGAAGAATGACATGATTAGGAGCAGATGCGCATGCTATGAGATTACGATTCCTTCATTATTTTTTAGTCCAATTGCTCGTAGATGTCCAGACATGGGGCTACAGTGCCATGCAACTGTAGAAATTTTTACTGTATTATGTGGAAACACCTGCAGAAACTCTGATAACCCCGAAATTTTCTTCTGAAACTCTTAGCCTGGAATTTGCAAGGAAAAACAACACAGTTTCCTGGAATTTAATGATTTGTACAGTGGTTTTCCTGTCGTAAAAGTTTTGAGCAACTATATATCATGAACTATTCGTCAAATAATTAAGAACATTATTAGCTAGATGATTCACAAAGCTAGAATGCACCCGAGTTGAACAATCTTGTAAGATCGAGTGAAAGAGAATCGATTCATTGGAATTTATCAAACTCCCAATTCCTAAATGTATAAAGAAAAGTTCAATAAGTTTGGATGAGGAGGCAAAAAAGCTATTACATAACTAAATGACCCATTGTTTCAATTATCACAAAAGATAGGCAACATGCACAAGTTTTTTATGAAGATTCAATGAAAAGGAGCGATAATTAAGTTATAAAGTATATTAAACACGACAGCTTGATCCAATTATTCCCCTAAAGATTGATTTTAATTGATAAGTCAGAAGAAAAGAGGACGAGGCATAGAATAGTCAGCAGGCTATAGAGAAAGGAAGAGTATAGCTAGGTTTAGGCTCAATAGGTGAAATTGATGAGGTGATAAAGAAGGGCACGTGAGTTTTAGGTAAAGAAACCTTTTTTTGGTATGATAACTTGTCCTTTTATGGAGATCTCAGGAAAATTAAAAGAAAAAAGAAAACAAAGATATATGCAAATGTAAGCACACTCGAAAACTAAGTTGAATACGCGATTGAATAGGTGTGATAAATTTGCATGGACCACTACGTCGTCCTTTCTCTTCTTTGGTTGTGTGTGAATGAGCATTAAATGGAACGCGCATGCCTTTCCTTTCTCTGGCTGTATACGGCTTCCCCCTACTATGTATCAACACATGCACTGTTGCTTTCTCATGCTAAATGAAAAAGATGAAGAGGGAATTTATAGTAGCCATTAAAATCCTATTCCTTTCTCTGTCAAGATGGGGTCGTGATGCCATTGAAATCCATCCAGGATCAAACTGTTGGGACTGAAATAGTATGGCATTTACGTAGGCTACTTAAAGACCCTCCCGAACCAAATACCCTAATATCTTTGAGTGCAAATCTTCTGTCCAATATTATGGTGTCTTATTGTGTCCAATAAATCTAAGCCAGGTCCCGTATAGGTCCCGCGTGAGTCCCGCAAAATAAATGACTGAGATTTCATGAGACAGAATAAAACAGAGTAATATTAGACAGAAGATCTGGATTTAATATCTTTTCGGCTCCTCTCATGGGTTGGCTTGGAAATAAGTGAGAATTAGGTCCATATAACTAAGATTTGCTTGTTACATAACTATATATGGAGATAAATAACTAAGATTTGCTTATTACATAACAATATATTATAATGAAAAATTGGAAATTCCATTGGGTTAACGTTTTTAATTCACTGACCTCAAATTTTCTAATGACAGAATTTTTAATTATTATTTTCAGGTGTTTATTAGATAAAATTTTGTAATAATTTATGAATAATATATTTTAGATATTTATTTTTCTCAGCATTAACATGATTAATGGACTAATAATTCATCTGAATGCTGGATAAAATAAGTTTAAGGTAAAATTGTGGTCAAAAGCTAGTTTTTTTTCCTTTGTGACCAAATTTTAATAATTAAAACTTCCCAAATGGCCACCTTTTATGTTACTATGTTTGGTGGGCAATTTATTTCAACTTGATATGTTAATTTTGGTAATTAATTTTTTTTAAAAGGCTGCTACCTAATAAGTGTTAGAGTGTCCCATATTGCCTAGACATGAAAATGTTAAAGGGTTTGTAAGTGGTAAGGATCAACTATCCAAACAACTAGTTCTAGTTATTTGGACAATGGTTGACCCAAGCCCAATTCTTGTTAATTGACTCTACACTCTGCCCATATTAAAAAACTCAATATGGTATCAGAGCAGGTTTGGTTCGGATTATTAATTTTCCGATTGTCCGTCTGGATGTCCAGTTCCAGCGGCCTGGTTCGGTTACCACTGTGTATATTTCAAGTGACAACTGGATGTCCAGCCCCAGTTGCACTTGAGGGGGAATGTTAGAATGTCCCATATTGCCTAGACATGAAAATGTTAAAGGGTTTATAAGTGGTAAGGGTCAACT
>JANKOE010000009.1:42465284-42477747 GCA_026284465.1 Erythroxylum citrifolium | reverse complement strand
TAAGCCCACTTCCTCTTCTTTTTATTTCCTTTAGGCCAAAGCCCAACTAACATATTACATCACATCTAACACATTTACTAACATTAATTCATATTACCTAACTTATTAATGTCATATGCTAATTAATGCTATCTTATCAAATTAATTTCAACTTAATTAATGCTAACATAATTTATTTAATTAATCTAATCATGCTTAGTCATAAAAAAAATTCGGGGCTAACATCTTGTGTGTCTATATACATCATTATTGTTTACTATATTAACGTGTGATTCACTTCACTTGCCAAGGTTTCTAACCTGCAGAGGTTTGCACCCATGTAAAGCAGTAGTTGATTTTACAAAATATTCCGAAACAAAAGCAAATCACAATGATTTGTTGAAGATGTTTTTTATTTGCATGAATTAAAATTTTTATGCCAAGATATTAATCTATCGTATAAAAGACATGCCACCATAAGAAATCAGCTCTTACATGACCAAAGGGTATTTCAGTTCAATGATTTAGATAACCATTTTAAGATGTGAAAGGTAGTTTTTTGAATTTTATATTGGTATTCCTATGCATACAAATAAATGGGAGTCTATGAAAAGACAATGCTATCAGTAAACAAGATGATTATCAGGAAGTACAAGTGAAATAAAATTTGAACGACATAAGTTAGATGCCCCTTCTACTTCAATCTCTCATAAATTTTCTTGACATCTCAACTCTGTTTTAGAAATGCATGCCTCTAGCTATAATCTAGCCTTAAGAGACATTAATATGTACTATCATAAGAAGTTGGATTCTTTGACAAACCTCATTCTCTTGTGTATGTTCTCTCACATCATATTGGTCTCCTTTCGTTACTACAAGATCTCCTTTATCATTTGTTCTCACATCAAGACAAGCAATTACCTGGAAGGAAGCAGTATGCATGAGTAGCATAAACTTTCAGCAAGGTTGTTATATACAATGCTTTAAAAGTTTGTTATTTACAATGCTTTAAAAGTTTAACTCTAAAACCAGAGATCACTAGTTATACTGATGCACCGTTCATATCATAAAAATCCTGCACAAATTTTTTTTAAAAAAAAGGGGGGGTCAAGGATGCATTACCCTTTTTGCAAGTTTGGATGCCTTCCCTTCAGGAGGCTTCTGTATTCAACCCAAGTTACCATTTCATTAGATAAGGAAACAAAGAAAAATAAAAGATGCATAAGTTTCAGGGTTAAAAAGGCTACCTTTACAAAGGATGTCTTAGGATGCAAAAACCTCCTGAGTACAGAAAGCCCAACATCTGTAAAGAAATGATTATCAGTAAATTGGTTAAAAGATCAGTAAATTACATAAACAATTTATGGAAATCAATGAGAACCGACAACCTCTTACACATCTCTTTAAATGACTTGAAGATTACAAGTGCAAAATATTACAAGGAATCGTCAGTTTTTATTGCTAGTGGAGAAAGGCTGAAATTTAACATTTCAAAAGAGAAGAAACAATAGAGCAAGGTTGACAGTTTCTTACCTCCACTCTTCTCCGGATGGAACTGAACTGCATAAACATTACCCTTTCTGACAGACGCTATAAACTTGTCGCCATAATTGCAGGTGGAAGAAACCCACTCTTGATTTTCATGTGACTTGAAAAGAATAAACAACAAACGTAGTCATCATGATTCCACACATCAAAGATCACCTAAAGATGCACAGGTTGCTTTTGATGATTGATCAAGTAACAACTGTAGTTTTTCCATTATTGATTAATAAGTAATTGGTTAAACACTACTTGCAAAATAAAACAGCTCTTATGTTCAAAAATAAAATGTTTCAGAATATTTTTCCTCCCATTAGACCATTTGTATCTATATTCATTACGATCACAATTCATGGATATCTCAGTTCAAAAAAGAATAATAAAAGGATTGAACCATGGTAATATCAAAGTCCAAAGATCTAGAATTATCCCGTGTTTGACCAGTCAACCGGACAACTAATCTACAACTTTTTACACTTCCCACACTTTTTTATGACTCGCTGTTATGTCTTTATTTTGTACAAGACTTTCACAAGTACGATGAAATTTCGGAAGATTGACCCTAATATCACCATAAAAAGGGACGAGGGAAGAGAATACTTACAGGCATTGCACGATAAGAGTGAACAAAATAAACATGGCGATTGCCAATATCATCCAAAATTCCAGATTCATTATTAATGTGCAAAGCATTCCAACCAATATGGGGTACTCTAACACCATTTGATGAGTCAAAACGGCCCACTACACCAGGTATCAGACCAAGACCACTAACTGAGAAAAACATATGACACGAAAGTTCAATTGATATTCAACATTTAGAGGGAAAAAAAAAGCTATTTACATTGACATGTCCTTCCTAAGGTAACAAAAACCAACCTGGACCATTCTCCTCGCTAGACTCAAAGAGCAACTGAAGCCCGAGACAAATGCCTAAAAAGGGGCGATCATTCTCAATGTAAGTACACAATGCCTCTGTCATCCTGTGCAAAGTAAACAGTTTCAGAACTAAAACACCCGTAAAGAACAAATCTTTGGCCGAAGAACTCAACAATATAACCACAATTCATTCCTTTTGATAATAATTACTATAAAAACTTTTATGGGAAGCAAACCCTGTCTTGTTAAGTACATCCATGGCAGCCGCAAAAGCCCCGACACCGGGAAAAATCAGACAGCTCGCGTTTAAAATATCCATTGGCGATTGCACCTGATTGCAAATATAGAGGAATATGAATAATCCGTATGACAAAAGGTAAGAGAAAACCAAAAACTTACGTCTTTAATGTGGAAACCCAGATATCGAATCGCATTTCTCACGCTACGCACATTGCCGGCGCCATAGTCAAGTAAAGTAACAACTACAAAATAAATTAATGAACAATAAATGAAGAGAAAGAGAACAAAAACTAAAGCTAAATTGAAAAATGGTAAATGGCAGAGTTAGAGGCAGGAACCGGAATCACTAGATTGGGAAGAGGCGCGAACGGAGATGTTTTGCGGCAATTTGTGTTGAAAAGAAAGGCTGCTCTTGAAGATGTCTGGTGGTAGAAATGACGATAAAAAAGAAGCAGCAGAAAATGGCATGGCTGGAGCAGCCATACCACTTGACTGTTTGTAAATACTGACCTGAGACGACCTGTCTCTGTCTGTGGAAATGTAGGATGGAGAACGTTTAGAAAAAGCGTATTCAAGATCCGGCCTTTATAAATAACCCGTTGATTAGCGGCGGGAATATCGTCTTCCTTAAATGACCGTATCAAGTATGGAGTCTTATTCTGTTAACTTTTGGTAAAAGAGAGTCAGCTCTATATCTCCAAGATTCTGTATGTCTTCAAGATAAACGGCTCAACAATATCTCCAAGATTCTATATATCTCCAAGATTCCGTATAATGACAGCTCAGCTCCGCTATTATATTCCTAAGCAACCCTAGCAGATTTTCGACAAACTAAAGCTAAGAAGGGTATAAGTACGAAAGGAAACTCAACTATGAGCTCATCGACGGAAGCTTCCCCACGATCCACCTCCAGATCCTAGTATTCAACGTGAAGTTAGTAACTTAGAGACGATTTACAGTAGACTCAATGAGATTTGTCGCTTACCTTGACTGAAAGAGCTCCTGTTTGCTTAGAGATCAAAGAAGCACAGAGAGAAAGTGAAAGATTTATACGGGGAAGTGGTGTGAATCGAAGGAGTCGGTGTCAAACATCAGAAAATAGAAAGAAAAGGAAAAGGAAGCTACTTTTGCTTAGGTTTCTTATCTGTGTCCGCGTTAACTCGTTTCCTTTTAGGCCGTTTGGTTGACGGGAAAATAAACAGCCTGTTTGGAACGTAGGGAATTCCTTTGTTCGGAACCAAATATTACAAACGAATTAAATTCATACATAGGTTTAAAACCCACCTCCTTTGTAAGTTCAATTCACGTTTGGCCGCGTCATTTCATCACCTCAAATCTTCACTTCCCGAACTCAGATCTTTTTCATTTTTTGAGTTAGAATTCACCATATTGTAGAATGAGAGCCGCTTTATTTTTCTCGTTCCTATCTAATATGTGCCTTCTCCGATCCTCATGGTCATCTTTGACCCAAAGCACATACAGTTATGTTTATATTCATATTATTCAATTTTAGATCTTAATAATTTTTTAAATGTTGTTTTAAATTTAATATTATAATCAACATTTAATTAAAATTGCTAAGTTTTTTAAATTTTAAATTGAGAAAAAATTTAAAATATTTTAAATTTAATTTTAAATAAATTTGATTAAAATATTATATGTAATTTGAAATGAAATATAAAAATTTGATGGTGGCCTGTAGTTATCAACGCCAAAGAACTATTGCTCATTCATGCATTTTTAAGCTTTTAAATTATAATAGTTTTCTATTATCTTCATAGTTTGATCTAGCCTGATATCATTTGCAATCAATTTGTTCTTTTCATTTTAATAAGAAACTTTTTTTTATGATATTGCTTATAATAAAATTGATGTTTATAAGTTGGTATATGTAAGTGTGAATGTTTATTAGTTAATAACATTACTTTTTAGTCAGAGGTAAATGTGTCATATAAAATAATTGAATTCAATTCTAATATTATTGGATTTGTTCCAAACAGTGTAATTGAATTCAATTCTAATATTATTGAATTTGTTCCAAACAGTGTAAATTGAATTCAATTCAATCTCATTAATGTAATTGAATTCAATTCGTTAATGAATTCAATTCGAAGGTTTCCAAACAGCCTGTAAATTTGACTGACGTGAGCCATTATATAGATAGAAAAATGTAAGGTATTTTTGTGATCTTGTCATTAAATTATCATACTAGCAAGTTTTTTGGTTAGCAGAATTTATCAAATAGTTTTCACTCAGGTGATCGAAGCAACTCAATAAGGAAATCAGTTTGAACATTATTTGGCTATAGCAACCCAAAGTAAACCATTGAAGCAGTAAATTAAAGTAACTTGTAATCACCTTATTAGGAAAGTCAATTGTATCCAAAATTTATGGAGCAAATGTTGTAATGGTCCTTATTAAAATAGTTGAATTATAGGAGTAGAATTCCTTAATAATATATATTCCTTCTTATATATGTGTGTGTTTCTGTCTTAATAAAAATTATACCAACATAATATTTTTCTCCATCTTTTTATAGTATCAAAGCAGTAATAATACCTCCTTTTTTATTCTCTTTATTGTTGATTCTCATCATTATGGCTAGTACATCAGCAAATAAATCAGATTATGGGAGTCCCTATTCCCTTCACCATTTTCTTCATCTTGGAATGATCCTGTTTCAAAACCTCTTGATGGATACAAATATTCAACTTGGCATAAAGCCATGATCATCCCTTTGAAAGCAAAATCTAAATTAAGTTTTATTGATGGAACTTTCAAGGTACCATCTGCTATAACCAAACCAAAAGACTATTCGGCATGGAAAAAATTGCAATGATATGGTATTATCTTGGCTCCTTAATTCTTTGACACCTGATATTGCAGATAATGATTTTTCTTCTACAACATTACACATGAAGTTTGGGAAGATCTTCAAAATCAGTTTTCTCAAAGCAATGCACTAAGATTCTTTTATATTGAAAGACATTGTTTGTCTGCCTAAGATCAAACGGCTGTTTATTACTTATTAAACAAAGTTTTAAAAAATTATGGGATGAATTAGGTTCCTATAATGATTTTGCTTACACTTGTGAAGTAAATAGGAAACTATAAAATCGATACAGTTTCTTAAGGATTTGAATAAATCTTATAGTACTATTTATGGTCAAATCCTTTTATTGAATCCATTACCTAATGTTACACAGGCTTATTCTTCCATTATTTAAGAAGAAAAATAATAAAACTCGGTTGTCATACGTGAGTCAATAGAATCTTCAACAATGGTTATATAAAATTGGTGACCTTTGTTATTGAGACAAATATAGTTCTTTATCTTGTCCTAATTCATCTAATCACAAGCCGCTACATTGTTCTTACTATGACAAGATCACCATGTAAAAGAGACATGTAGAAAGCCAAATGGCTATCCACCTAGGCATCCCAAGCATGGATCAAGCAAGCATAGTCATTTTAGACATAATAAGGTTAATCAATCTTCAATTAATAACGTCAGAGAAGCTCCAACTATGCAGTAGATCCAATATGTTGTGAATGGATTGACTGAATTACAGTTACAACAAATGTTATCTATTATGTAAGATAACAGTCCATCTCCATTAGTTGCTCATAAGGCAAATAATGCAATTGATTTTTTTTTCACATTACTTCATCTTTAACTTTGCTGGTCAATAACAAAGATAACACTTCTTTACCACCATTTGTTATTCCAAATGGAGAATAGACTCCAATTATCTCTACTAGAAAATTTCCTTTATGTCTCTTAATCTATTTTACAAAATGTGCTTGGGATGCTATCTTGCAAAGTGAATTTGATTTTTGTGAGTTAAGTCACAAGAATTCAAGAAGTTTAAATTGCTCTATAATGTTCTTTCTTTACTGGTGTATTTTATAAAATTTGATATCAGGGAGGATGATTGGTTTAGGTAAACAACTAGGTGGACTCTATTACTTGGTTGCAATAGGAGTGAATAAGTCACCGCAATCCATTCAATCAACAACTGCCCGTACCATCATACCTTTCTCTAATCAAAACACTTCCACTACCCTATGTCATCGTCGACCAGGACATTTATCCCATTCCAGGTTAAGTTTCATGGCCAAAACCTTATTAGATTTTCCTTTAGAGTTAAATAATATTTGTCATATATATGCCATTGCAAAATATACAAGACTTCCCTTTTACATTAGTTCCATTTCTTTTGTTAAACCTTTTGAATTAATTCATTGTGATATTCGGATACCATATAAAATTTTGTCTTTCTAATGCTAAATATTTTTTAACTATTGTGGATAATTTTATCATTTTACTGGGGTTTTATTTATGCATCATAAAAGAAAATTGTGTTACCTACTTTTGTTTTGTTTTGTGAAAGCCCAATGCCACAATATCATTGCCAATATTTGAGTTCATAATGGAAAAGAATTTTTTTCTATGCAATATGTTTTTAATCAAGAAGGCAGCAGTTACCAACACTTTTGCACTTATGTACATTAGCAAAATACATAGAGCGTAAACATAGACATATACTTAAGTCAACATGCACTCTTTATACATAGTACATATGGTATCAGAGCAATTACGTGATTATATGAATTTCAACGAAGAGTTTCAAATTTTTCCATAAGGAAATCGAAGAAATTAATCTATTTTTACTTATATAAATTGCATATTTATTGTATGAAATGATGTTGAACAAGCATCGCATGGAAAAAATTGGTTAAAAATAGGCTTTAGGGTGATTTTTTGTTAAGAATTTCGCTTGAAAAGTCGCAAAAAATTATCTTTTCTGAAGATTGGAGAGGACACTCTAAGAAGCAAATTGTACCTTCTAGGTTATGCCAACAACAAGCACGTGTGATACATGCATGAGTAGATTACTAGCATATAAAGCAGCAACCCGTGTGACACATTTCTGGTGTGTGTAACACACGCATTTAAGGAGGTGGGTGGGTCTGCGCATATAGTGCGTGTGAAACATGTGCTTCTGATAGCAGTGCATGTCTGTTTGCATGACTCATCCAATAGTGCGACAAGCATGGAGGGTGCATTGCATGTGCTTCTAGCCTACGCGCAGTGTTGACATCAACACACTACAACATAATAAAAAAGAACTCAAAATTTTTAGAATTCATAATATGGTCCCTTAAGTTATTTTAGGTCATATTTGAGGTCTTGTGGATTTATAAAGTGAGTTTTTTTTTGGATTTATTACATTGGTATAAATAAGGTTTAACTTCAAAAAAATCAAATAAGGTTATTAAATCCATCTTTGAGTAAACTTTCATGCTTTGGACTTAAAATAAGAGAGGTACGTGTGGGTTTCATAACTCATATGGTATATTTACTGCTATGTATCGCATGATTATCACTCTGATTGAGATTTTTCTTGTGATGAATTCTCAAATAAAGTATATTGATAATGTTTTCAACACTAATATGTGATAATGAGAATGTGCATGAGGATGTTGCAAGTATAAATGTAAAGAATCATACAATTATATGTCCATACAGAATATGGGGATAATATACAGGTGTTTCCTATATGCTTGTGAATCCATCTGGGTATTAATGAGAATGTAGTCATCACAGTGGCTTTTAAAGCTAGTATTTGAATTGTTCTGCTTACATGTTAGCAACGAGAGAGCAGGCATTTGGAGGCGTTAAAGGACAGCTGGGCGTCAACTATGGAGAGCAAATTTAAATTAAAAGAGCAGAGGAGTAGCGCACAAGGGATTAAGAGCAGCAAATAATTGTCTTATCAAGGGACCCACGCACAGTAACGTGAGAAAGCATGAATTAAAGAAGATACAATCAAGCCACGCATCACGCAGAAGAAGTTTGGGATATGACACGCGGCAGTAGAGAAAACGCACAGTGGAGAAGAGTGAGGCGACGGTAGAACAAAAAGAGAACACACAGTATATTAGAGCACAGAGACAAGCCATAGGGAGGCGTGAAAACAAATAAGATCAAATCAAGAGAGACGACGGCAGTGTTGGAAATTGAAGAAATCACGCAAACATGGGACAAATGAAGAGCAAAATTAAAGAGGCATACGGACAGAAGGCAGTAATTAATTACACTAGTCACGCAGCACGCTGGTGAAGAAAAAAATCAAGAGAGCAAATCCCAAAAATCAGGGCAACAATTGAAATCATGTGAGGGTTGGCATTTTGAGAGAGAACGTAAGTGACGGAAGCTGACGCACAGGAGACAGCTGGAGAGGGTTTTTAATTGACCCATAAATTAGCTACAGAGGCAGCCAACAACGCAGATACCAGAGGCAACAACGGCGTAACCTAGGAGAGGAGAGGTGCAAGCAAAAATAAATCAACAGAAGCCAAGAGAGTAGCGTGAATCAAATACTAGAGGTTGCTGCAGATAGAAAAGAAGAGAAGAATGCCCACAACAGTCCCAACGTCAGTGATAGTTGGAATAGATAGGAAAATTATGATGTTGAGTTACTAAATTTTATTTCTTGGTTTACGGAATCCTAGTTATTGAACTTTGCATGTTGTGATAATTTTGCTTCTCATTTAATTTTCCGTCCCAATTTGCTCTCCTGTAGCTCCTAAAACGCACAACATGTGCGTGTGTGATGTGCCTCCTCTCTGCCTCACAGCTGGCCGCTGATTTAGCATGATTTTCCCATCTGTTGCTTGACTTGCGTGATTAATTTGCTGCCTTTTGTCTTGTGCTCTAGTTGATTCCACGCTGTAGCTCTCTAATTAACGTCCCCTGTGCGTGTTGCGCTGTAACACATTTTTTGCGCCGCCAGTTGCCCTGTTGATTATTCATTTGGTGTCCCTCCACTGTTGCTTTGGATCACGCCCATCTGTCTCCTTTTTATCTTGATTTTGTATCTTGTTTATTTACTCTGCGTATTTCAACCCCCCAGCGTTGATTTATTATCCCTCTTGTATGCTTGGGCCTCTCCTCCGAATTGTGTTGTCCGTATGCTGCGTGACTTGCACTATTTAATTTCATGCTGATTCACTTGGACAATTAAAATGTCCCACCTTTAATTCCTTTGTGCGGTCATGGGACAAATTAATGAGCTACCATCCATGTCTTGTAAAATCCTAATTGAGTTATTTATTGCTTGCTCCATTTTTCTTATCTTTTAATTTTTCTTCTTCTCCCGTAAAGACAAGCAAAAAATAAATATTTGAAAAATGATCCATATGCGATACTTTTAACTCACTTTAATTTCTTTGCTCCCAAATTGTACCTAAAATCAAATATGAATTAAATTGAGTATCTTAAGCATTTTTGTATCAATAATTGCTAAGTGAAAATAATTAAAAATGTCAACAATTAAGCACATATCAAATACCCCCACACTTAGCCTTTGACCATCCTCGGGCAAATCGTTAAAATTAAGCTCATTGACCCAAAACATCAACTCAATTTTCATAATTTTCCAAGATAATATAATCATAACCAAAGATGAGTGACTTTTAAAAACTATAGCAAGAAATCAACATTCCAAGCTTTTACTCATGATGTCTCATATTCTATAGTGAGAGATTATCTTCCATAATTTTCATGATTTCCATAATTTTCCAAGATAATATAATCATAACCAAAGATGATGTCTCATAGTGAGAGATTATCTTTGGCAAAATATCCAAAAAATGACACAGAGAGAGAGGCTATAAAGAATGTCTCATATTCTAATGTCATTGGTATCCTGATGTACATCCAAGTGTGCATTGGCCAAACATTACATTTATTGTTAGACTGCGGGGTTGGTATCTATCTAACCCAGAAATAGACCACTGGAATACAGTTAAACAAGTGGTGAGATATCTAAAGGGAACTAATGATTATATGTTGACATTAATAAAAGTCAACAGTCTAGACCTTATAGGCTATACGAATTTAGATTTACCATGTATTCAAATGATAGAAAGTCCACATTAAGGTACATTTTTATGTTAACAGATGGTGCAGTATCATGAAAAAGTGTTAAACAGACACTAGTAACTTCCTCGACTGTGCATGTGCTATAGGGTTCCTTGATAGGCTATTTGACTGAAGAACTTGATTTTTGAGTTATCTGTGGTTGATTCAGTGGTTAGACTCATTTGGTTATGTTGTGATAATTTTTTTTACTGTATTGTTCAATAATAATAATAAGAACATCACAAGATCTGAGCATTTTGAAGTCAAATATTTGACCATAAAGGAATTGATATAGAAAGGTGACATTGAGGTGGATCATTTGAGGACTGAGGATATGCTTACTGATCCTTTAACTAAAGGACTTCACCTAATTATTTTTTAAAGACATGTGTATAGTATGGGTATACTGAACTCCTTTGACACTGTTAATTAGGGATCATTGTATTTTTTTTGAATACATTTATACATTTTTCATATGTTATGACAGTATATTTTATCAATACAAATGATCATCATTTTTTCTCAGTCATACAATTTGTTATACGTTGTCATAATATAGGTGAAAGTCTTAAGATCTACATCGATCTTAAGCCTTTTAAAGGTCATTGGGCATATATGTAACACCCCACTCCCGCGTGACCCGAACCCGACATCGATGGTAATATCCGAGTTCATGCCCCGCGAGGGTGGCATGCTACATCACTCAGTCAAAACCTCAGTATATTTTTTTTAATTGAGCTTCCTTTTTCTCAACGGATTTAAATTTCCCAAGGATTCCACATTGTGGTTCTCGAACATATTTATACAAACTATGATGTAGACCAAATTTCACCTCACCTTAACAAGAATGTCTCCTCGACTTGCTGAAATCCTCAATTTGAGCTTTCCTAATGCCTTTTTGCAAAACTGATGTACTTCTCTATAATTAATACGATTTCCTTTTTGCTCCATTTCCCTCGTCACTATACCCTCTTTATTGCACTACATTGAGTAACCGCATATCCACATATGTGGTACTCTGCTATTGAATGTTCTATTCGATGCAGTTGATTGTAAATTCGGACAGGTTCCTCTGCACAATCTGTTCAATCCTTTCCAATTCAATTCTTACCTCAATCTCTACTAATCTGTCTAGTCATATGTATCTCCAATATGTGTCTTTACACATCATGGTTCCAAATCTTTACACCAACTACTATTGCAGAAATTTTCAAGTCATGCATCTAAACTTAGCTCAGGAAGCTATAATTATCCCTAGGTACACAAAATCACCTTATACTTTTACAATTGATTTCCTCTTGATCTCAATTAGGAACCTCTATGGTATATACTACACAGTCTCCGAATCCTACGAATCCAAATGGCATATTTAACACTATAAGTATTTCGTTTTCAGTCATCACTGACACGGCTTACTTATTTTTCCCCCATTTCACCTTCCTTTGCCCATATGATCATAATCACTTATTGGTATCATTATGCTTTGGCTCACATTAACCGTCAATATCATAATCCTATCGGGGTGTGGTTAACTGCAATAGATATAACCTCAAACTCATTATGCTTATATCCAATTCTTGTAATTCCTTGAGTAACTAATTTCTCAGTGCAGTAACATTACCACATGATATCCTCATTTTTTTATTGAACTTCCTTTTTCTCAACGGATTTAAATTTCCCAATGATTCCACATTGTGGTTCTCGAACATATTTATACAACTATGATGTAGACCGAATTTCACCTCACCTTAACAAGAATGTCTCCTCGACTTGCTGAAATCCTCTTAATTAGTTGGATACTCTACATCATCATAATATATATACACTCCCAATAGCCCTTTTTCTCATTCTTATACCTGAGTCTTTGCTATGGAGGTAGCTCCAATATTATTT
>JANKOE010000009.1:42384832-42396072 GCA_026284465.1 Erythroxylum citrifolium | reverse complement strand
CTATAAGCTTAGCACGGTGGATTTGCCCCGTGTAGGTTCAGAGCGAGGACATTAAAGACTGGGACGAGTCAACCGCAATGGCCAAAGGAGTCTGTTTTATACTGTTCGAAAATGTATTTTGTTTCCTTTGTTTTGAGTTGTAAATATTCTTTTAGATTTTTGTTCTGAGATTATAATATGTAATATATGTGTGTTTGAGATTCTGTTTTGTTTGTTTTGTCTTGGGTGGTATCCACATATCCTCCCAGGGGGTATTTGGGTGTTACACTAATAGTTGTAATGAACTTTTGGATGATAATAAAATCCTTTAGCCTGGGCTTTTCTTCATATATCACAATAATCGATGAGCAATGTTAAGGTGAGGCTTGTGAGGTTAGTGCATGAATTAACTTATAATATTGATAGTGAAAGTAATGTATGGACTTGTAATAGTGAAATAAATGAGTCGATCAATAAGTCGTCGATAGAGAGAAGGATAAGGAAGCAAGGCACATTATTGTTATCAAGTTTGAGGTGTTGCTCCACAGGAGTTTTAGCTATATGAGAACCAATAAGACTAGAGTCATAAAGTAGGTTTAGCACATATGTTCGTTGGCTTAGATAAATTCCTTCACATGA
The DNA here is from genome assembly GCA_026284465.1 of Erythroxylum citrifolium. NCBI lineage: Eukaryota > Viridiplantae > Streptophyta > Magnoliopsida > Malpighiales > Erythroxylaceae > Erythroxylum > Erythroxylum citrifolium. Next base: position 42,395,454 of record JANKOE010000009.1, on the reverse strand, counting down.
GTGGTCGACTTCAATGCCAAGGAAATACTTGAAAGGTCCTAAATCTTTGACACGAAACTTGCTAAAAAGGAAATTCTTAACATTTAGAATATCATTATAATGATTACCTGTAATCACATTATCGTTAATATAGACTAAAATAAAAGCACATTAAGAACCATTTTATAAGTTAAAAAGGGAGTGATCAACATGAGATTGGATAAAGCCAGTAGATAATAATGCAAAAGAGAATTTTGCAAACCGGTTACGAGATGCTTGCTTTAAGCCATAGAGGGATTTATTGAGTTTACAAACTAGATCTTTCTCTTCCTTTTGAGGATGGTCGGGTGGTAAGAGCATACATACAAAAGGCATCATGTAAAAAGACAATTTGTACGTCAAATTGATGTAATGGTCAATTCTTGATGGCAGCACCGACTAACAAGGTTCGAACATTTACTAATTTGGCAATAGGGCAAAAGTTTTGTGGTAACTGATGCCACAAGTTTAGGTGTATCCTTTTGCAACTAATCATGCTTTATAGCATTCAATGCTTCCATCAGATTGTTGCTTTATCTTATAGACCCATTTGCAGTCGATGGGTTTTTGATGAGATGGTAAGGGAACAAGAAACCAAGTGTTAGCATTTTCCAGAGCATCAAGTTCAACGTTCATTGCATTTCTCCATTCAGGAACCTACACAGCTTGTGAAAAGGCAATAGGCCTTACAACAGAAGATAAATATCTGAAAAATGAAAAATGTGCATTATAAAATTTGTCATACGATAAAAAATTATGTAAAGGGAATATTGTACCTATGGATGAAGGGTTTTGAAAATTATAACAATGGTAGTCTTTAAATTTTGTTTGGTGGGTGAGTTTCTTGAGAGGAACAACGTAAAGAAGAACCGATATGGGTTGTTTCAAGAGTAAGGGTGTCAATGTGAGGTATGTTTTTAGGTGTTATAATGGGGGTGATACGAGTATGGTCTTGAGGTGGTCTTGTGGATGTGGTTGTTTAGTTATTATTGGTGGGTATACTAAGATCATTAATAGGTTTTGCTAAGGGTAAAGATGATATTATAGGCAAGAGAGTGCCTACATCCAATGATTTGCAAGGAAAAACTCTTTCATGGAAGGTGACATCATGTCTAACATAAATCTTTTGAGTTTTAACATCAAAACTTTTGTAGCCCTTTTGAGCATAGGGGTATCTAATAAAAATGCCAAGATGAGCACGTTTATCAAATTTATGTTGGATTTGAGTATTACGTTCGAAGCATAAACAACCAAAAATGCGTAAATGCATATAAGTAGGCAATTTATTAAACAATAATTCAAAAGGAGTTTTACTATTGAGCACCATAGGTGGATGTCGATTGATTAAATAAGTTGCAGTGAGGATGTATTCACCCTAAAATTTTAAGGGTAAATTTGCTTGAAAATGAAGTGCACGAGCAACATTGAGTAAATGATGATGCTTATGCTTAACTACATCGTTTTGCTGAGGTGTATAGGTATAACTATGTTAATGTATAACACCAATAGAAGTTAAAAAAAATCATTACTAATGTGATTGAAAAATTTTGAATTGTTATTAGTGCTAATTTGTCTAATAGAGACATTGAATTGTTTTTTAATCATAGTGAAATTTGTTTGGATGTAACAGCAAGTCTGAGATTTTTATTGCATTAAATATACCTATGTAATGCGAGAATAATCATCGACAATAGTTAAGAAATAACGTGCACCAGTAATAGAAGAGGTATTGTACGGCCTTTAAACATCGACATGAATTAAATCAAAACAAGCAATAGATTTGGTAACACTATGATTAAATGGTGAACGAGTGTGTTTGGCTAAAAGACATATCCGAGAAGAGGGTAGAGTTGAGTTTATTTCGAGCTGGGGAAGGCATAGAACTACTACAAATAAAGAAGGGAAGGGAAGGCTTTCCTCAGATTCGGATCATGTCTAGAGAAGTTGCCTCGAGCTGAAGTTATTCCAAATCACTTTTTAATAACTATTGAAAACGAAGGTAGACAGCTTCAGAATCACAGTGGTTTTTTATAGCAATGATCATATCATCCACATATTGTAGATAGCATAGGTTATCCTCTCGATTCATAAGTGTATGAATCTTAAGATCAAGTTGGTGAATAAAGTAAAGATATTCATTAGAATCGGAGAGAAGGGACATCGCTGTGTTTGAAAATGAAATGTTAGAGTCTAATTTAACAAACTTTGATGAAATATCGGTACTTAGATGACCAAGTTGCCAATGTCACAGATCCATATCATGAGAATTTGAGGTAAAAGAAGTGAAAATGGTGGGCTTATTATCAAGATAATAGAGTCCCTTATGTTCTTTACCCATGTCAATCACTTTCTTCGTTTGTAGTTCCTAAAACATGCAATAGTTAGGAAAAAACTGAACACTACAATTAAGATCCTTAGTAATTTTACTGATAAATAACAAATTGAATTTAAAGGAAGGAACATATAAAATATCTTTTAATATTATATCCTTGGCGAGGTTATAGGATCCGATTTAAGATACAAAAACACTATCACCATTTGGTAGTTTTATCGGTGGGCCATAATAAGGCTTTGTAGTATTTAAAAAATTTAAATCATAAATCATATGATCTATACAACTAGAATCTATAACTCAATTATTAGTTTGAGAGGAAATATTTGAAGCCATACTTACAAAGTTGACTAAAGGATTAAAGTTGGTTGGTTGAATTAAAACAAGTAGTTGTTGAACCTGTTCTTAAGTGAATGGTAAAGTTGTTGAATTATTTACAGTGCTATCAACAATGACAGCGATTGGTTTATTAGCAACATCGCGTTTAGTTGAAGCTCCATTATGTTGATAGTTTAGGTTTCCAGGCTTCTTTGAACATCTTAATTCAGACTGACCATCAAGTCCACAATAATCACAATGGTATTGTATCCTATCTGGACAGTAATTTGGATTCCAGGCTTCTTTTGAAATCTTGATTATGAATTCCCATCAAGTCCACAATAATCACAATTATATTATGGCTTTCTGCGTGTTTTGCTTTGTTGATTGTGGAAGGTGGCTAAAGCAGATTTTTCTTGACGATTAAATGAATTTGTTGTGAAAACAAATCGTTTTTTTCTTCCTACGATAAGAGAGTAAGTTTTAGAAACATTAGGAAATGAATTCATGATAATTATTTGACTCCTAACAACATTATAAGATTCATTAAGACCCATAAGAAATTGAATCAAGCGGTCTCTTTGTTGGAGACTATTAATCTCATGTATACTGCCACAAGTGCAAGATGGATAATTGTTGTAAGAGTTCATCCTATAAGCCCTTAAGAGTAGTGTAGTATGGAGTAATGGAGTCATTGTTTTACATATGATTGGCTATGGTTCTTTGTATTTCAAAGATTCGTGGACCATTTTCTTATGAAAATATTTCATGAAGATCCGTCAGAACTTCATAAGCAGTCTTCATATAGATGACGCTATTGGCTATTTCTCTGATTACGGCATTGAGAATCCATGAAAGTATCATGTTGCTGCAGCGATTCCAATGAGAAAAGAGGTGAGAGTTGGCAAGTGGTTTGCTAATTGTGCCATTGACAAACCCGAGTTTATTCTTTGCTTCTAAAGTTACAGGGATTGCTCTACACCAGGTGGGATAATTATACCCGTTCAATTGCTAGGCAACCAACATAGCTCCTGGACTGTCAGAGTGATGTATGTAGTATGGTGAGGAGGGACCAAGTTCGGTAGTAATGGATATGTCAGAGGTAACGTTGTTGATGACAGAAGAAGTAGAATTTTCTGAATTGTTCATGGTTGAGATGGAGAAATAATTCAATAGGATAGCCCATTATAAGGGGAAAAAAAAGATGGGTGACAGAGCGATACGAAGGAGAGATGGGTGACTCCAAATTGGAGTCTATCTCGAGAGCTACTCTCTTTCCAGAATGAAGAATCTATATTGCCAAAGATTGAAGAAGTAGGGGCCTGATTTGGTGGGAAGACTAAGCTATTTGGGTAAATTAAGTGACGCCAAAGAAACGAGTCTACATCTTTTGTCCAGTTTTATGGTGTCTTATTCTGTCCAATAACTATCAGCTATTTATTTATATGAGCTCCGCATGGATCCCACAAAAATAAACGTGGGAACCGCATAAATAAATGATTGAGATTCATTAAACAGAATATGACATTATAAAATTGGACAGAGGATCTTGTCGCCAAATAAACAAGTTTTTTTATCTAGGTGAAATGGATGGATTGAACAATTGAGTGATTAATGGGAAGTGCAAGAACTTTACACTTCCCATTAATGGGGTCAAAGAGAGTGCCACCTAGTGAGAAGTTAAAGAAAAATCCTAAAAAGGGAAAGATTGAGATTTTGTGCAAATCCTAATTCTACGTTAATAATATTTAATTAGTATCACGTGTATTTTATTATTATTTTTTGAAAAAATTGTAAGAATATTTTTAAAAAATTAATAACTTAAAAATTATTTTTTAAAAATTATCTAAACTAGAAGAAGTCATGTCTTTTATCAAACCTTAATTTGATTTTAATATGATAGGAATTTTTTATATTTAATCTTGATTTATCATATTGTAGTGATGCCAAAATGTTATTGAACCAATACCAATTAAAAGATTACGAGGACAGTTATAGACCGTAAGAGTTCTCTAGTGACCCGAAAATAAAGCAACTCCATTAACAAGAGTGCTTCTTCTTCCTTATCAGCGTTATATAATCAAACGCTTTTTAAGATGCGTTCTGTATACGTTTAAACAACACTGCCACTACACAAAAACAAACGCTTAGAATATGCTCCAAATTAGTGGTAGACATCAGCAGGTAAAAGCATCAGTAGTGCTTCATCTTTTCTTCTTGTTCTGAGTTGGAAGTTGGAACTGAAACTTCATGATAGAATCGGTTGACCAGTTCCCAAAACGGTTCTAATGGCTCGTGGAATTCATGGTTAGTGATAACTGAAACTCTGCGTTGCCATGTTCATCTTGCTTCACAACTTCAGCTTCCTTCAGCGGGCATTCCTCAGCTTCAATGCTCTTTCCCCAAAGGAGAATATAGAGTCCAAATATGACTAGGATTGACCCCAGAACACTGTTCACACAAAACAAAAGATGTTAGGGACGCATTTTACGGTCTCTAGTAGACCTCAGTATTCTGAAACTCAGGATCTTATACAGGACTGAACTTATGAAAGGACACAACCTTCCAAGGTATAATTGTTCATGCAGGTAAGAGTAGTCCAACACTGCGGCAAATATCTGTGTCAATGGAGTGAATGCAGATGTGAACACCGGACCCTTTTGCTTTACACACCATGACATAACCACATAGGACAAGCCCGAACCCACCACGCCCTGTTGTCGATGTTACACAAAATAGGAACATTTCAGGACTTCTGATTGATTCCAAAAGCTAAACCAAGGCCATGGGGACATTCATTTCAAGAATAAATCACATGTTAACAGAGTTGAGATTACATACAGTATAAGTGATGGTTAAAATCTCTAACTTGTCTTTCAGAATCCACATACCAAGGTCCCTTCTCATGATCAAAGTTACAAAGGCAGACTGAAATGCGCTGAAGAAAGACAAAATTGCAGTACTAGAATATTGACAGGGATAGCTCTTGCCAATTTTGGCTTGCAATAGGAACCATGAAGCCCATGTAGTGCTGCCTGCCATTAAAAGCATAGAGCCAGCGATCCGTCTCTGTGTCCCCTTCTCTACAGTCATAGTGTCGGGTCGTGAATGTGGATTGGTTATAGGGAATCCTTTGTAAAGGATCAGCAAGATAGCTCCACTCATGCATATAAGAGCACCTAACACTTTTGCTCTTCCAGTTTTGCTTTTCATGTTCACTGTTTCCTGACTTAAAAAGTGGTATAGAAAATGATATATGTCTTCAATACGCTAAAACGAATATTTTGATGACGGGAAACAATAGTTTTTGACATATAATCTTACCCAACTGGCAGTGCTAATAAGAAGGTAATTACAGGAACCATGTTGAGGAATGCACATGAGAACGTAGCAGAGGTGTACTTGAGTCCCAGAAGGAAGAGGTAAAATGTAAGTGTTAACCTGGAAAACAAATTACTTCTCACGGATTCTGACAGGACAGTACTGCAATTGTTCATTACTGAAATAGCGTAATTCATCAACTGACCCTGCTAAAGCACTGAAGAAAAGTTGGCATAAGATGCAAACTGTGAGCTTGGGCCTGCTTTTCCTGCAAGAAATATCAAATAATTGGCCAAGTAAAGCTGAGAACTGCTAAAGAAATATTAACCCGTCCAGAGTACTTCTAAACTATGGAGAGCTTAGAAATGAACGAAAATGAAGAAACTCGTAGGCTATTGGATCATAGGTCAGTAGTTGTTACCTTTCCCAGTAATAGGCTACTGGAGCCAAGAAAATGGCAGCAATCGATTGTCGATATGTGACAAAAACCATATGGTTAAATCCTTCATCAAGAACTTTCTTGGTAAGCACGTTCAGAATCGAAAATCCAAAATTAACAGCTACCATAGCAAGAACAGGCCTCATTAGGTTATTGCTACCCATGTTGACTATACCAGATAGAGCGCAGTAGAGGTATTAGACTCTTGCTTGAACCAACTTGATTTGATTCTATATATAGACTAAACGCCCAGCAAATGGTAGAAAAACAAGATCAAATACCTATGTTACATCATCACTTTAGGCAATCAACTTACTATATTATATTATCAAATTTGTTCCTTCTGCTATCTTTTTCCGGAACTTTTTCAGGAGTTGCAGAATCAAATGCTAAGCTAGTGCTTGTATACCTCAGATATTCACCATGAGTTTTTTAGCCCTCAATTAGGGTAATGACCCTATGAAAGTTAAAGTGACCTAATGCTTCTCAAGCCTTCTCCTTCTGTTTCCATCCTCCAAAAATATATGAAGGAAGCAAGAAGCATCTTCTCAAAGTAGGAGGCATATATGACTCGAGCATCTGTATAGCATCCAGTACTTCTTTAAACGACAGATTTGACCAATTTCTTAATTTAGAAGTGAATGTAAGAACATGTCAATTTAGAAGTGAATGTAAGAACAACATGTCAAATCTAAAGGAAAACAATTCTAAATAGGAGCCAGTTACTGCAGGGACGGATCCGGGGGGGGGCTGGCCCCCCCAAGACTAAAAGTTTTCATAATATATACATATATATATATATGCGCCAGCTCCTCAGACTAAAATTTTTTCAGAATATATACATATATATAGGCGCCAGCCCCCCCAAAACTAAAATCCTGGATTCGTCGCTGAGTTACTGCAAACCCTGTAACCCTTTTTTGAGGTTAGAGTAAGTTCTTTTCTTTCTACACGAGTAAACTTTACTCTGTGGGGAGCCTGCATTAGATTTTTAGCAGTCTAGGCATGAAGACAATTGGGAAAGCCCTCGAAACATGTTGGCTCTTGGGAGCCTACTTATTTGGGAGATCTTCATCATGAGCCTAGTAAGGGAACATACTTATGAGCTTTGACACTACACTCCAACTCAAAAACAGATAGAGTTTATATAGTACTCCAATACAAAATACTGAAAGAACCGAAAATACCCCTGAATAATAATTCGAAGATTTAAGGCATATCTAACAAATCTCCACCTTGTATTGAATCTTCTCCCAGATCCAAAAAATTACTTCTCAAACTTTACCATTGCCTGCCCCATCTTGGGACTATTTGAATTTGCTGTTAGGAACTGGTTGGTGAACATATCCGCCAGATTCTGTTCAGTACCAACCTTCTTCACCTTGATCCTCTTTTCTGAATGAATGAATTAATATCTAACATCAATGTGCTTGGTCCGATCATGATGCACTTGATCTTTAGCTAAACATATAGCACTTAAACTATCACAAAACACTATAGCTTGGTCTTGATATAGCCCAAGATCATTGACTAAGCCCTTCAACCAAATGCCTTCTTTAGCTGCTTCTGTTAAAGCCATATATTCTGCTTTTGTAGTAGATAAGGCAACCGAAAGTTGCAAAGTAGCCTTCCAACTGACGACAGAACTAGGGGTGTGCATTATTCGGGCCGGCCCGACCCGAATTAATTCAGATAATAAAATGCTAAAATACGGGTAAATCGGGTCGGGCCAGGTATTACCCGAATTGTTTTCGGTTTGGGACGGGTAATTCCGAAAATAATTCGGATTACCCGATTACCCGAATTAGGTTTAAAAGAATTATGAAAATACGTTTCGTTATTTTTCTTATAGAATTAACAGATTAATTATGCTAGTTAATTGAAATATTTGGTTATATTATTAGTGAATTCAATTATTTATTGAGATATGAGAATGTAATTCAAGTATTTAGGTATTTTGTGTAATTTTTGAAAGAGAACCAAACAAAATTTCAGGTAATTCGGGCCGGTCGGAACAAAATTTTGGGTAATTCGGGCCGGGTAAGTTCAGGTAATGAAATTTCGGGTTCGGGCCAGGTAAGATGGAAAAAATTTCGGGTAATTCGGGTCGGACCTGAACAGTGAAAATTGGGCCCGAATTACCCGAATGCTCACCCCTAATTCACAGCCAATGGTTTCAATTCTGTTTGGTTTGGTCGTTATCCATGCCATTAATTCTTGATACATAAATAACATTTCCCAATTCCTTTACCAATATGCCATGGAATAGGAATTAGTATATCCCAGTTGTTTTTACCAATATCCAATAACTGAACATCACTCATACCCAATATATGTATGCTTCATCATTTAAATACATTTTACGCATATCATAAATTTAGGAATGACATTTTTGGATAATGTTAATCATTCTGATGGAATCCACCATAAGAAAAAAAGGCACCTATTCTCAAGTAATTGCTCCAAAAAAAGCAAAAAAGGAAACAAAAGAGGCAAGTTCACCTAAAGAATCAAGGATGATTTTAAGGAAAATCGTTGGTATAAGAAATTGTGAGAATAGAAATAGGTTTAAGAAGTTCTTTCACATTTTATTATTCCAATCATGTGGATTCTACAGACCATTCCCATCTTTGATTATAGAGAAAGCAAGTTATACAAACACTTTATGTCAGATTGAACTATGGAATGAAAGAACAAATTCTTAACACTTGACCACATGAGGGCATCTCTTTCCAATAAACCATTCAACCCAAAAGCTCAACCACACAAACACTCCCACAACATTCATGATTGTGGATCCATGTCACATGCAATGTGTTTTGATGCGTTAAAAATCTTAACCTAATAATACCTACCGCAGCTAGAATTACCTGCTTGCTCCATTTTGAATTGGATGAAAGCTATGCTCAATAAAATAATTTTTAAAATTTTTTTATCCAAGGGGTTCACTTTAATTTATCATTTGCTAGATGCATTGCCTACAACACTGTTGGGCTCTGCAGCTATTTGATTAAGCAGTGCGTTTAATTTATATCTTCGTTGTGCATTGTTGCATTTTTTCATATATAGATGGACTTGAAACGAACCTTTGTATTTCATATTGAAATGCTAATATTTTATGCTCCGACACTTTTAGAAGTAGTGAGCTATCTCTTAAAATAGTTTTGTATGCTGCAATATGGCATATAGTACACCACAGTAAAGGCTTTAAGAGCCTTTTGCAAGTTAATATACATTGGCTTTTCCCATGCTTGTCCGGGTCAATAGCCGTAAAGTAGGAAGTTGGTGGGAAACATGTTTATGTCAGGTGAGAAGCATGAAATATAAACTATTTGATTATTAAGACCATCCATTTGGCTGTCTCAACAGATCAAACTTTGAAGATGCTCATCTCTTAAGAAGAAAGTCTAAGTGCTGGCACTTCTCCTCAAAAGAGTAATAACACATGTAACATGCGTTTAATCACTTCCTCTTCATTTTCAGATCCTATTTGTTTAAAATTACACAATCACTGCAGCTTCTCGTGAACAATTTCAAAAGACTCAGAATAACAAAAATCATTATCATGAAACACAGCAGTGCATAAAATCATTTTTAGATGATTTATAACATCAACACCACTCTTCCGAACTCATTCCTCAGTTGAACAAGGTACTTTTTATATTTTGCTTCATCCGCTTTGTTACACGTTATATTGGTTTTCGTCATGTAGTTAGATCAAAATTTAAGAGAAATTTAACAAATACTAAATGACATTACAACTGATAAAAGTTAAGTACTAACTTACTTTATCTCGAAAAACAGATAAGCATATTGAAAAACATTTTATTCAACGAGACAACGCTAAGAGTCAAGAGGGAGCATTTGGTTCACCTACTTGCCAACAATCATATAAGACTTTAATCCCAAGCCTCAACCTCTTAATAAGGCATGTATATATTATGCTCATTTTCCATGGAACATATAGTAGGTTACATTATATAATTGTAATATGATATTAGATTAACTTTGTTAACGTATAGTAGGTTACATTATATGAAATAAATTAATTTGCTCATTCGTTTTACTTACACTAACAAATGACTTGTGAAAAATTTCAAAATTCTTCCAACAATAGTAGAGATTTCTAATATTTTTGCAATATTTGGAATATTTACTCGTATGGAACATATCCATACGAGGACGAAGATAAAC
>JANKOE010000009.1:42374043-42384732 GCA_026284465.1 Erythroxylum citrifolium | reverse complement strand
AGATATGAGAATATAATTCAAGTATTTAGTTATTTTGTGTAATTTTTGAAAGAGAACCAAACAAAATTTCGAGTAACCCAAAATTATCCGATTTACCCAAATTACCCGATCAGGCTGGGTAAGTTCGGGTAATGAAATTTTGGGTTCGGGCCGGGTAAGATGGAAAAATTTTTGGGTAATTCAGGCTTTACTCGAACAGTGAAAATTTGGCCCGATTAGCCCGAATGCTCACCCCTAGACTGAACCATGCAATGTGAAAGCCAGTCATAGATCTTCTACCATCCAAATCTACAACATAATCAAAATCTGAATAACCAACAACCATACAATCTGTATCAGCTCCATATATGAGACCAACATCAGTTGTTCCTCTTAGATATCAGAATATGTGCTTCACTTCTTGCCAATGCTCTTTCGTAGGTTGACTCATATATTTACTGGCAACACTAAACACGTGTGTAATATCGAGCCTAGTACATATCATAGCATACATCAGACTTCCCACTGCACTAGCATATGGTACTCCAGCCATATACTCTAACTCTGCTTCTGATTATGGTGCAAAATCTATAGAGAGATGAATATTTACCACTGAAGGAGTATTTAAAGGCTTTGCTATACTCATCCCAAATTTAGATAAATTCTCTGAATGTAGCTCTTTTGTGACAAGAAAGCTTCCGTTGCTTTCGATCCCTGTAAATCTCCATTCCCAAAATTTTCTGAGTTGTACCGAGATCTTTCATATCAAATTCTACACCAAGAAGTTGTTTTAGCTTCCAAATATCTGTCATGTTCTGAGCCACAATAAGCATATTATCTACATACAATACCAAGTAAATGTATGAACCGTCACTGAGCTTGTTGTGATACACACAACAATCATATGGACTTTTGTTGTAGTCATGATTTGTCATAAAATTATCAAACCTCTTGCACAATTGTCTTGGAGATTGTTTCAGTCTATATAGAGATTTTTGAAGCCGACATACATGATCTTCCTGGCTGACTCATAAAAATTTCTTCTTCAAGCTCTCCATGCAAGAAAATTGTTTTCACATAAAGTTGCTTTAACTCCAAGTCCTGATATGCTACTAAGGCAAGTAGTACTCGAATCAAAGTGTGTTTGACCATTAGAGAGAAAATTTCATTGTAATCAACTCCTTCTTTCTGATTATACCCTTTAACAACTAGACGTGCTTTGTATCTGCCTATAAGGACGATCAGTAGCAATGTTATATGGTCATTCTTTTTCTTGTTTATGCTCTATTTCTGATTCAACATAGGAATGTTCTTCAATCCGTTTAGTAGGCGATGAACCTTGTGAATGGCTATTACTTGGAGTTGCTTCAAACTCCACTTACTTATCAACACCATTTGCTTTTTCTGAAACAATAGACTTAACAACCGGGTAAAGCATATAATTTTCATCAAAAATTACATTTCTACTCATAATAACTCTACCCTCAAATGGAGACCAGATTCTGTAACCTTTTACTCCAATGCCATAACCATAAATATTCCCTTCTTTGAACTCGGTTCTAGCTTACCTTCACTAAAATGATAGTAAGCAGGATAACCAAAAACTTTCAAAATAGAATAATTGGTAGGTTTTTCAGACCATACCTCTAAAGGGGTTTTGTAGTCTATAGTAGTTGCTAGAGAATGATTCACCAGGTAACAAGCAGTGTTAACAGCCTTAACCTAAAACTTTCTTGTCAATCCAGCATTAAAGAGCATGCATCAAGCTCTCTCTAATAATGTTTTATTCATCCTTTCTACTACTCCATTTGTTGTAGAGTGTCTCTAATTATGTGATGTCTAGCAATGCCTTCATTCTTGCAGAATTCATCAAATTCACATGAACAAAACTCTAAGTCATTATCTGTACAAAGACATTTTATCTTTTTCTCTATCTGATTCTCTACTAGAATCTTCCATTGCTTGAAAGTTTTGAAAACCTCACTTTTATGTTTCATCATAAATACCCATGTCATCCTGGAGTAGTCATCGATCATAGATAAAAAAAATATCTCACTCCACCTAAAGATGAAACGCGAGAAGGACCCTAACAATCAGCATTAATGTAATCTAATGTTACCTTTGTCCTATGCACAACCTTCTTAAAATGAACTCGGCATTGTTTTCGGAAAACACAGTTCTCATATAATTCAAAATTAGATGTCGTGTATCCCCTAAGTAGGCCCCGTTTGAATAGAATAGTCACTCCCTTTTTACTCATGTGCCCCAGTCGCATATGCCACAACTTACTCTGATTTGATTCTGATTGCTCTGAAGGAGAAGCTGTTGCAGCTGAACCTATAACTGGTGTTCCATGCAAAATATACAAGGTACCTTATTTGACTCCCTTCATTACTACCAATGCACCTTTGGTAATTCGAAGTACTCCACCTTCACAACTATACTTGAAACCTTTTGAGTCCAAAACTCCCAAAGAAATGAAGTTCTTTTTTAATTCTGGCACATGTCAAGTATCGTCTAAAGTTTTAATTTGACCGTCATGCAATTTGATGTTGATTGAACCAATTACCTTGCAATATGTGTGGTTTCCCATTAAGACGCTTCCACCATCCTTTTCCTCATAGGTTGTCAACCAATTTCGACGTGGGCACGTATGATGAGAGCACCCTAAATCTAGAACCCAATTATTCTCTAAATCTGATCGACCAGTCACTAAAAGAACCATATTTTCTTCTAATGCATAATCATCTTAAGCAACAGTAGCATGTTGAGGTTTTGCTTTATTCTTCTTTGGACATTCATTCTTCCAATGACCCGGTTTCTTTGCAGTAATTACAGATATCTTGTGGATTTATAGTCGAATATCGAGATTTAGACTCAGACCTTCTTTTGCCTTTCCACTTTCCTATTCTCTTCTTAGGACATCCTAGCAATTTTTCAGAATTTGCAGCCACCAATCCAGCTGCAGAACTTTCTCCAATATTTCCAAATGCCTTATGCCTAAGCTCTAAGGTATGAAGACTGGACCAAACTTCTTCTAAAGTGATAGTATCTTTTCCAACAACAAAAGAATTCACAAAATTTCCATATGACGGAAGCAGAGAGACTAACAAAATTAGGGCAATGTCTTTGTCATCTATTTTAACATCTATGTTTTGAAGATCCATTAAAATATAGTTTAATTCTTCCAAATATTCTTTCATAGGCATGCTTTCCTTCATACGAAGACCAAACAAACGTTGCTTCAATAACAACTTATTAGCTAAGGATTTCATCATTTATAGGCTTTCCAACATTGTCCATAGACCTACTGCAGTATCTTCATTCGCTACTTCATAAATTATCTCATTCGCCAGACATAGCAAAATGGTTGAGTGCGTCTTCTCTTCTTGTTCAGCAAAAATGGACTCATCCATTGATTTTAGCTTCTTTTCTGAAAGCGGTATCCGATTGTTGCTTCAATAGAGCACGCATCTTGATGTGCCGAAGAATAAAGTTGTTCTTCTTAGTAAATTTATCAATCTTAATATTGTATGATGACATCTCTACGCTTGATTAATAGATTCAAACAAAATCAAAATCTCTTATACCAATTGTTTGCTCCGGAGAACCCACTTATTTGAGAGATCTTCATCATGAGCCTAGTGAGAGAACATAATCGTAGGCTTTGATGTCACACTCCAATCAAAAAAACATATAGGGTTTATATATTACTCCAACACAAAATATTGAAATTACCGAAAATATCCCTTAATAGTAAGTCGAAGATTCAAGGCATATCTAACAAATCATAATTGTTCCCCGTTGTTCAATCAGGAACAAAACAAAGTTAAACCAAAATAGTAACGCACAGGTCGCAATGTTAGTGGTGAAGTCTTCATGCTTTTCATTGAGAGATGACAAGTCGGTATTCTTTGGCAACATCTCGGATATTCTTTGAAGCAACACTATCCCAACGCATTAGATACTGAACTTTCCATATTTAGCTTAATGGGAGTTGATATGGGAACAGTATCTCGATGACTAATGAGCCTGCGTGTTGCGGCGCAAACCTCCAAGGACTAGTGCTTATTCGAAGGGGAATAAGTGTGATGGAGGCTGGGAAAGACCAGATGAAGAATAAGTAATGGTATAAAGAACATAAAACCTTCCGCAATTTGACTCATTTCTAAAAAATAGATATACATCAATTTTAGTAGTTTTTTTGTCACTTATTTTTTGGGCTTGTGCCTGCTAAAATTCTTTAAGTTCTATTCAAATTCTTTATATCTGAATCGGTTGAGGGTGAATTCATCAGCTTGATCTGTGGCCAGGTGATTAATGATCTTGGGAAGGCTGGCAGGATGAGTTAACATTTGAAACTTTTTTGCTACTTATAATACCACTGATTCAAGTTAATAGCGTGGCAGGACGTTTGGAAGGTGCACGCCAGTTCTTCAAATTGATGTTGATGCAATGCAGGCTGCGTAGCGATCCATAACAAATCACACAACTTTGGAATTCTTGGCAAAAGAAATTGGGAAACAGTAGTACTAGAAGGCACCCATCATTCCCCAAAAGGATGATTCATCTAGAAACGAGTTGCATCTGCATTTGATCTTAATCCAGATCAGCAATTCTCATCAACGCCCAACCACAAAAAATACATGGAACATTAGATCATTTACATTGTGCGATTGTTGAGTGGAATATTTTGTTGGGCACTATGGGCAATAGCGATGCTCAGATCAGGCATTGGGTTGGCTAGAACGTCCCTGTAGTGGATGCGATCTGTGTGAATGTTGATGGGAGCTCTAGGAGTAATCCGGGTGATGCTGGTTTTGGCGGTGTTCTTCGAGATTCGAATGGTACTTGATTGGGGGGTTTCTTTGGCAGTATTGGCCTTGCTACCAATATGGCTGCTGAGTTGTCGACCATCTTCTTTGGTCTCCTCTCTGCTTGGGATAGGGGACACAGGCATGTCGTCCTTTGCTCCGATTCTCTAGAAACGATTCGTTTGATTCAAGATGGTCATTTTTTGGTTCATCCTCATACTAACTTGTTGGGTGATATTTCAACAATATTACACTAGGATTGGAATGTTGTTCTTCTTCATTGCCTGCGCGAAGGCAATCAAGTCGCTGATAGGCTTGCGAAAATGAGTAGTCGTTCTCATATTTCCTTTCAATTTTTGGAAGCATCTCCTCCTGAGGTTGGCCTTAGTTTGTTAGCTGATAAGTTTGGCGTTCTCTTTGAACGTCGGTAGCCTCCCGTTTTCCGGGGTCGTGTATTTTTTCTTCTTTTCATTTGCATTAAAAAAAAAGTAAATCTGATTGCGTGGAATGGGATCTGATCGTCTTTGTACGAGGAAGATCGAAACAGAATCAATTTGAAATTTGTGTGCTGCAGATGGACGTCAGGTGTCTGTATTCCTGGAAAGCATACCTGATTGCTTTACAAGGTTATTGATGATGGATCTGGAAAATTCTCCACAATCATTCAGGAGTGGCAAAAACAACTGAGAGATGCCCTCAGATATACAGGATTCTTCAAGATTTTCCCCATTCTATGTTGTCAACTTCTGAAGCAATCAAAATCCTGCTCCTAAAGTCTCAATGTAGCATCTGATTCAACAATTAATTCACGTTCTAAGGTCCAATAGAGATATCCGTAAAATTCCAACTCTTGTGATACCAATACGGTAGTTGAAAAAACACCAGGCAACGACTAGGAAAGAACTAGCAAGAAGATTGAACAAGATAGCGCCATAATTACAAGAAAAAATCGAAACAGAATGCCATTAGTTCATCAAAGAATTAGTTTCAGGTACGTACATAATATTTCACTCTCTTCTCTCAACACAAAAATTAAAAAAAAAAAAACTCAAGTACACAAATAGTAGTATTGGTTCAAAATAGGCCGAAAAGTAAAGAAAAGCCGAGCAGGAAGAGCCAAACGATGTGAACCAACAAAAGAGTCTGACCCGGAAGAGAAGCACTACTACCATTTCCGACCTCACAAGCCCCCAATTTCGCAATTTGAGTGCCATGACACATGGCATCGGGACAACCGCACCAATAGGTGATCCCATCGACGCCGCAGACTGGATCCACGCGGAAGCAAGTGACCGGGCAGGACGCAGGGGCCGCGATTGACGCGCACACGCCGCCGCTCTCCTTCTCGATTACTTGCTCAATTATCATCGCGCCGTGGCCCTCCGATCGGACAACTGCCGGCAAGAAAAAAAGAGAAAACACGGCAATTAGGGTGCATAGCGAGTGGAATACGGAGAATCTGGACATCAGATCTTTGTGAGGAAAGGGTTAGCCGTAACCCCAACCCTAAACCTTGTTTGTTGGTTTCTTGGAGAATTCAAGTTTTGCTTTTGTCGGGTGATGATCACGATAACAAGAAAAGAATTAGTAGCCAAAAAGGTTAGGAATGAATGAACGTTGTGGAAGAATCTACAGGTGTCAAGCCTTTTTACTATTTCTTTTTCTTTTGCAGTCTTGAATTGATCAATTCTTTGCTACGAGGGGCCTGGATACATGGGCTATAGAAAAGCCCGTTTTTTTTGTTGAGGGCTTGGCTTGCAAACTTTAAATTCAGTAACCACTCCCTCCTATTCAAAGTAAATGTCGTTTTAAAAGAATGCACATTTATTAAAAAAGTTAATGAAATATCTAATATACCCTTATTAATTAGATGTTGAAGTGCCTTGAAAATATAATCTGTGTAATCTGTGTAATTAAGATGCGAAAAAATTAAAGGATAATTTTGGAAGTAAAATCATAAATATGCATAAAAAGTCACAAACGACACTTATTTTGAATAATTAAGATCCCTCTAAAAGTACACTTATTTTGAATAGGAGAGAGTATAATTTATTTATATATATATATCATAGAATTATACAATGTTTTAATGTTCGGACATGAAGTTAAACAGTTAAGACAAGAAATTTAAGGTTTAAAAGATTCAATTGATATTAAACCGTGATAAAATCGGCTAAAAATTAAATAAAATTAAAAATTTTGAAATACAATTGAAAGAGATTGTTCTTACATATCGAAGAATTTGAAGTTTAATTAAAAAATGAGATTGTTAAATAAAAATTATTAATTAATTAATTTTTATTTATAAGAACTTATTCATTTATGAAAACTAATCAATTAATTAATAAATTGATCAATTTTTAACAACAAGAGTTATTAAAGTAAATCGAATTAAAAAGTTAAACAGTTCAAGATTTTTATGGTTAAACTGACCGAACCGATTGAATTTTTTAATTATTGGAGTTACAAGTGAAAATTGTATTTATTATTATTTTATACGGGAAATTATATCAGTTAAGCTAAAAGTTTAAGTTGCTTTAGGTTTGAATCTTCTTATTACTATTTTAAAAATAAAATGCTAAAAATTAATATCTTTTTAATTGGAAGGATAAACAAAATTCTAATTATGTATTTCTTTTTCTCACACATTTTAACTAAAATTGGTGGTCTGAATTTAAAAAAAAAATCATTAACTTTATAAAAAAATTACATATAATTTTGACAACTAATAAAATAAGTGGTAGTTCGTGACTTATTATTAGTAATAATTAATTAATTAATATTGAATAATGGATAGGTCGGCCATTCTAGGCCCAGTATTCGGCCCAAACATCGACGGGCCATTCATAGGTGGTGGTCTCCCATATAAATATAAAGACCTAAACCTAGCAGATATTCCATATATAAGGTACTACTTTGCCATGATACAAGTACAATATTACAACCCGAATTTTCTCTGTTATTAGCAACCAAAACTTTCTTAAAAAGATTAACTTGAGCATCGGAGGGGTCTGCCGGTAGTCAACCCCCAGCGTGCCTTATTTACTTTGCAGGTGCTCTTTAGCTGAAGTCAGTCAGAATCATGGATCCAAGCAGTAACGTCCAACCCCATTAAATTTTGGCAGAACCAAATAAATATATGTATCAATTAATATTATTTAAATATATCTTCTTGGATATCGTGGCAAGAACGCACGAATGTAGCAATTATGATATCGAAGAAGCATGAAAAGGAGGATTCCTCCCATCTTCATTTTATTCAGCTACATGCATAATATGGCTTATAACAAGTTGACCACTTACAGCGATTACTTTGAGATTACAAAATACAAATAGAATTAGTGTATGGTAATTGTTTCTTGGTGTTTGGAGGCTGGATGCAGACGTTCAACATCGTCCTCGCTTGACAACTGGAACACGAGCACAAGCGGCCTCAGGGCAGCCGCAGGTGTAGGTGACGCCGTTAGCACCACAGACTGGGTCCGCCACAAAGCAATTGATGACGCCGTTACACGGCCCTCGGTTGAACCCCGCACACAAATCAATCACACGGCGTTGCGCATGCACGGTGGTCATGCAGAGACTCGCAGCCAGGACCATGAGGAGACACATTGTGGCAAAGTTTTTGGAGGCGGCCATTGTTATGTTAAGCAACCAAGGATAAGCGATGATCAGAAAGAGGAACTTATATAGAGGAGAAAGTCAAATGAAGAAACACAGAAATGGGACAGCAAGTTCCATGGTCAAACGTATAAGCTTGGATCTAGCCAGCCTAATTAGTCGCTTTTCTTGACCAATAATTTAATTCTTTTTGTGCTTGTAGTGGTTGGCAAATATTGTAATGGGGGCTGAGATGGTTCACATGGCAAAGCACCAAAATGGATATTGAAAAAGGTTTCTTATGTCTCCTCCTCGACGAGTCATTCCCGGATTCACAATTTCATCGTTCAAGGTATCTATGAGCTGTTTATATTTACCGCGAAAGTAACAGATATACAAATTGACTAGCGGCCTATGTGAAACATTTTGCTGTAGGTACCTTTTATTTTAATTTTCCACCCATTGAATGTTATGTATTCTTATTAAAGAATATGTCGGGAATCAATTTTTCTAGATTCGTAGTATAATCGGTTTGTTCCCTTAAAAAAAAGTTCCTTATGAGATGGAGAGACGAGTAATTCAATTATAAATGGTAAGGAGGTTAGATATGAACATTACAATCTCCAAATTGTGAACGGTGGCCTACCTAGAAGAACATTATTAAGGTTGAACAGAGCAACTGATAGTTGCACGTAAACGTAACGCAATGCAAAGTCAAAAGGCTGCCAATAGCCACTCTAGTAGAAAAAGTTTTAGAGAGAAGGGCACCAGCATCTCATTAAGAGTTTTACAAAACTGCCCTTGTTTCTTTCCTTGGGCAAGTTTCCATCTGAAACAGGTGCTGCCATGCTCCAATAATTTTTCAACTACATTTTATCCAAATTGTTTCCTTGTTATACCATTAATTACCAAAATTCTCGTTAGTCCAAAATAATGTTCGTCAATCGCAAAAATTATCTATACAAGCACAACTATCTAAACTCTCACATTTAAAAGTATATACAATAAAATAACTTTGCTCAATTGAATTTGTTGGTCCTACCTAAACTATACTCTACCAATCATGTGCATTGAGTTTATCCATAAACTGCCTACTTAGTAAGGGTAAAATGTCTTACTCAAGTGACATTAAGACAGCCTACCTAATAAGGGTAACTGATTGTGTATCCTTAAAATTAAATAACTCAATATAAATAAAAATTAGTCAAATGATTATAACATACATATAATCTAAGCCCTGTTTGTTTTCGATTTTTTTCTCGTTTCTTGTTGCGGTTTTTATAGAAATTGAAAGTTCCGAATAAATCACGTTTGGTTGTATTTGATTTATTTCGCTGTTTTAAAAAATTAAAAAACCGCAACTCATTTACGGAAACAGAAAATTCACAATTCCGTGATATTTTACAACAAAAAATTAATATCGCGTTTTCAAACCCTGTTCTTTTTTCTCTGCACTCATCCTCTTTGCGCCGCATCTTCATCCAGCATCTTCATCCTCTCTGCGTCTCATCTTCATCCAGGTTTGTGTTTATTTATGTCTTCATAGCTCTTGTTAGTGTGTATATTTCCATGTTCCCATACACTCTCCGCAGAGGACAATGGTTGGCTCTCTCAGCACCCATCTAGGGAGGTTGATACCGAGGTGTCGATCTATACTGAAAGAAGCAGAGAAAAATAAAAACGAGAGAATCAGATACAGAGGAACTGTGTGAAAGAAGCAGAGAAAAATGAAAACGAGAGAATCAAAATGCTGAGGAAATGTGTGGACTAATGAGCCTTTTATTACCTATCATGCATTAAATGCATCTATTTACTTGCCTTGCATTCATTCGATATCTCTGAAACATTAAATGCTTATGTTTAAATGCCTTTCTTGCAACATGTAATCATGGCTCCATTGTTTTTTATTCACTAAAAAGCTTCATCTTTGCAATAAAATAATGGCCATATATTAAATGCTTATGTTGAAACGATGAATGCCTTTCATGCAAAGTGGATTCATGCATTAAATGTAAAGTTGAAATATTAAATACATTTGCAAAGTTGAAATAGTAAATGCATTTACGTGCCTTGCAATTTTTAATGTGTATTCCTATTTTTAATGGTGTCAGATGGTCTTATTTTTAATGTAATACTTCTTTTTAATGTAAAGAACCAATAATTTTTTAAAATGTGAATACAATACTGTTGGATCCCGTCTCCGGAACCCAACTCCTTAATCCGAAACCCGAACTGGAATCCGAATCCTAATTGGAAACCTTGACTAATCCGAAACCGGTATAATTTTTTTTTTCTT
>JANKOE010000009.1:42042322-42056458 GCA_026284465.1 Erythroxylum citrifolium | reverse complement strand
GACTGATAGACTTGTCTATTCTGCTTCTGGATGACTGTATCAGATTGATAGTATGCTATTAAAAGTTTATTGGTTTTTAATGTCATGATTTAAATTATTGCCATGCCATAAGGATTATTAGTAGAAATGTCCTGGTGGTGCACCTTTATCGTGGGATATTCGTCGGAGCGACCTTCGGGTTTCCGTCGTGTACCCTACGATGAGGGGGCGCTACACACATATCCGCCCAGGGGGTATTTGGGTGTTACACGACTGCAATCTCTCATAATGTGAAGGGAGGATTCAGCAACGTGACAATGGTGACAAGAGTCATCGAAGGATATGTGTCTGAGGACAACATTTTGCTTAGTGAGGAGACGATCATGAGCCAGGAGCCAAAGGAAGGAACGTATACATTAAGGACCTGGCCATTGCCAAATGCCCTTCCAAAGCACCTGGGGTTGGGCAACGTTATGGTTAACTTGGAGGGCGTAGGCGGACGCTACCGTGAAGTCTCCCGTGGCGGAATAGCCCCATATCATTTTGTCCGGACCCAAGTGCGGTGTGGGGGGAAACGTACCAGCTATAATCCTACAGATCGAGGGAGGTAAATACTGTTGAATATCGGCCCAGTTCCAATGTCCATCATCATCAACCATGTGTTGGATATTAGTAGGGAGGATGGACGCCGGAAGTGGGGAAGTAGAATGATAGGACAGAGGGCCTAGGCCCGGAATCCATGGATCCGTCCAAAAGCGGATGCGAGAGCCGTCCCCGACTTCCCATTGAATGCCCTGGAGAACTATATGCCAGGTAGCCTTAATGCTGTTCCAAATCATCGATTCGTCGTTGCCGGCCAGTTCAAGGGGAGGATTGTTGTCGTCAAATTTGTACTTCGCAGAAAGAATACGAACCCACAGAGCATGAGGCTTGGTGAGCAAGGCCCAGCCAAGTTTGGCTAAGAAAGCGTCATTGGTGGCACGAATTTTCCGTATGCCAAGTCCTCCGGACTCCTTAGGTTGACAGACGTCCTCCCAGTTGACAAGATGGACTCGTTTGGTGCCATTGGAATATCCCCACAGGAACCGACGCATCAGTTTTTCTAGCTCATTACACAGACTGCGGGGGAGACGGACCGTCTGCATAGTATAACTAGGTATCGCTGCTATAACAGATTGCGTCAGGGTGATGCGACCTGCTAGGGCTAGAAGATTAGCAGACCATCCTGACAGACGTCTCTGCACAGCATCGAGAATGTGTTGATATGTGCGTTTATTAGCGCGTTCATGCAGCAGGGGCACTCCAAGGTAGCGGCCGAGGTCGGTAGTTGGTTGCACTTGTAGAGCGCAACTGAGAGTGGTGGTAACAGATGGAGGCACATGTTTAGAAAAATAACTGCGGGATTTAGCTAAATTAACACGTTGACCAGACGCGCCACAAAATTGTCGGAGGGTGTCACGAATGACAACGACTTGATCGCGAGAAACTTCGGCGAAGAGAATTAGGTCATCCGTAAAGAAAAGGTGAGTATGAGGGGGCCCTGTACGACTGGGAGTGATCGGCCTCCAGCGTCCTTGGGTAACCGCATGATTAATGGAGTGTCCCAGTCGTTCCATACAAAGGACGAAAAGGTAAGGCGAGAGAGGGTCGTCCTGACATAAACCACGAGAGGGGTGAAAGTCGGCGCTAAGAGTTCCATGCCAGGTCACCTGCATAGAAACCGTGGAGATGCAATGTCTGATGAAAGCAATCAGAGAAGCCGGGAGGCCAATAGCCGTGAGTGTATCATGAATGAACGCCCAAGATAATCGATCATAGGCCTTCTCTAAATCCACCTTGATTGCCATAAGGCCATTGGGGCCCGACTTACGTTTCATAGTGTGAATGACTTCCTGGGTGATGATGATGTTATCAGTGATCAAACGCCCAGGGACAAAACTACTTTGGTTCGAAGCGACTAGATTGTCTAGGTAGGGCTTGAGCCAGTTCACAATGATCTTAGACAAAGCCTTATACAGGGCAGAGCAGAGAGCTATCGGTCGGAAGTGCGTAATAGATGTCGGGGAGAATCTTGGGGATAAGAACCATGATGGTGCGGTTGAGCTCGGGGTCCCAATCATCAAGCTGAAATTGTCGCTGAAGGAAGCTGACCACAGAGGGGCCAATAGTCTCCCATTGGGATTGATAGAAAAGAGCCGAAAAGCCATCAAACCCGGGGGCCTTGTGGGGGTTCATACTATGAACCGCTAGCTGAACTTCCTCGGGATCGAGAGGGCGAACCAGATCCTCCTAAGCAACCAGAGGGAGCGGGGGAAAGCGCCCGGGCAACGGAGCCCGAGAGCAAGGGGCCGCTGTGTGCATCTCCGCTAGATAGTTGTGAGCTAGATGCCGAAGGTCCGCTGAACCTGAGATGAGAGTGCCCGTAGTATTGGTCAAAGAGTGAATCATAGTTCGACGTTGTTTTTGCTAGGTAAGGGCGTGATAGTATTTGGTATTCCGATCGCCCTGGCCTAGCCATTGTCCCCGAGATTGTTGGTGCCAATACAGCTCTTCTTGCGTCAACACCTGCTCCAGTTCCGTCCGGAGATAATCCTCAAGGTCCTTAAGAGAGTCCGAAGCCAGCCCATCAAGGTGTTGTTGAATGCCTTCTAGTCTCGCCATCAGATGTCGCTTACTATGAAAAATGTTGCCAAAGGTATTGTGGTTCCAATGCTGAAGTTTAGTAGATAGGGACCGGAGCGAGCCTGTGAGGTCGGGTCCGGTAGGACACCAATGTTTCGCAACGAAAGGGCCAAAGCCCGGGTGGGTTAACCAAGCGGATTGAAACCTAACAGATTTACCACCCGGTAAAACGTCCCTGTTATTGGTAAACTTGATAAGGATAGGGCGGTGGTCAGACTTCAGAAATGGGAGGTGAGTCACCGTAGTAGAGTGGACTGTTGTGTGCCAAGGAGTATTGCAGAAGGCCCTATCCAGGTGGGCGAGAAGGTTACCTCTACGCTAAGTAAAGCGAGGTCCAGAGAACCCTAAATCTAAAAGATTACAGTGGTGAACATAGTCCCGAAAATGCCGATTGATGGAGGGTTGCAGCCGAGATCCACCAAACTTATCAGTAGCTTCTAGTTTGGCATTAAAATCTCCTCCAATAAGCTAAGGTTGAGTGGTGATCTGAGCAAGTTGATGTAGATGCCCCCAGAGGTAGTGTTGCAGAGAGTAGGTCGGACTCGCATACACAGCAGTGAAGACAAAAGAAAGAGGACCCCAGTCGACATGAACATGGATAAATTGTCGGTGAGCGAGGAGGACGCGAACCAAAAGGTAAGATTGCCAAAGAATCCAAATGCCGCCCGAATACCGTGCCGCTTCCACCCGATAGGAATGAGCAAAGCCCAACTGACGAATGACTGTCGTGGCACGGAGTCCACTGATACGAGGCTCAACTAAGACGAGTATCCCCGGCTTGTGAAGACACAAATAATTTTTAAGGATGGGCTTGAAGGTCTGTCCTTCAGGCCCTTGACAATTCCAAATAAGAATCGACATAACAAACGGCAAAAATAGGTTTAAACGACAGAAGGGTTGACTGTCAGAGCAGTCGACTCTCGGGACGGTGGGAGAAATTGGCCTTAAGTGGGCTCGATCATCATGGTATCAGATAGAGTCGGTTGGGTTTGAGCAGGAGGCATAGCGGTATCCGGGTCCGGAGGCCGTGGCGAGTGAAATGTAGAGCCCCCACCGGAGGAGGCAGACGGGCCTCCAACGTCATTGGGATCTTCCTCCATGGCTTGTGAGCCCAAATCCTGTAATGTCGGAAGTGTGAAGGACAGATCCAGGAGGAGCACTTCGGCATGGGACGAAAGGGAGACGGCAGTATGGGGTGTAGTGGGGTCTGGGCCTACTTGCGAGATGGGCTGAGTGGGGTTCAAGGAAGGTTGCAAAGTGACTGATCCAGTGGGCTCCAAAGGAAGACTGCTGGAATGGGTCTTGGGCCTGGGGGAAGGGGGCGGGCCCATGGTATGTCTTTGGATTGGACGAGAGGCTGGCGTGGAGGAGTGAGCATTAGACGTCGTCCTTTGGTTAGGTCGGGAGCGTCCTGTGCCAGGTGTCGTGGGGAGGAGGCCTGACAGTCGACCGTTCTGATCCAGAGTCGCATCACTTGGAAACGCCGAGGGGGACGCAGTAACCGTTGGAGAGGTAGACTGATCCGCTAGTGCAACATCGGACAAAGCAGCGAAGTGCGACCCATGGAGACCTCTGGTGGCAGAGCGAGAAGACCGAGCAGGTCGGGGACCCGCGATTGCAGAGGGCGATTGCCGGGGACGTCTCTGCACTTGCATCCATTTGCTAAATTCCACCTGGGTTGTATTGGTGCTGGACGCGGCGCCAGCTGCAGCACCGGAGGTTGAAGTGGGAACAGAGGGCGTGTCGCCAGAGGTGGGAGCATCAGTGGAGGTCGGGGGCGGACGAGTTGGGCAGCTCGACGTGGTATGACCGACCATGCCGCAACCTAAACAGATTGATGGGCCACTTTAATCGCTTCGCCATTCAATTCCACAATGGACCGAAGGGGGAGCTGAGATCGATGTCCACCGCCACCCTCGCGAATTTACCCCGGTAAGTCTGTTGTGTGTGGCTGTCAATTTTCACTGTCCTACCGACCAGGTTGCCTAACGCGGTAACTATCGAAGGATGGTAGCGGGCAACCGATAAGCCAGGAAATCGCACCCATGCCACTACATGGGTGATTTTTCCGGTGGAGGGACGAAACCCCGGGTACCAAGGTTGTACCGACAACGTGTATCCCGAAATGATCCAGGGGCCCTGAGTTAGTGTCTTGATGTAATCCGCCTCGTCCCTGAAATTGACAAGATAAAAATCGTTATCAAGGTCAACAATTTTCATGGAGCCCGAAGGCTTCCAAAGAGAAATAAGTTTGTTTTTTAGCAAGGAAAAGCTAAGTCTTCTCCCTAGTAATTTGATGATGATTGCTGTAGACCTATGTAGCACGGACATGGCAAAATGGAGCCGTGTTCACGTGTCGGACACGTGTCTGTGTCAGACACCCACTGACACGTGTCAGACACCCACTGACACACGGTGGACACAGCTCAGACACGTCTGGAGATCTCTCGGACATTGCTTAATATAATATATGCTTCATAGAATATATGCTCCATGTTTTTTTAGAGGGGCTTATAAAGTATCAAATATGTATGACCTATCAAGATGTTGGAAGTCTTGAAATACATCAATCAATATATATCATATTATGAATTCTGAAATTTTTTCTTAATTTTAAATTTTATAATATATATATAAGTCGTGTTCGTGTCTACTAAATTTTAGAAGTTGGTGTGTCCCCGTGTTTGTGTCCGTGTCGTGTCCCGTATCCGTGTCCGTGTCTGTGCTTCTTAGCTGTAGACCAAGCATTAACTAATTGTTGTTTGAATGTGTTGGATAATTCTATGCCCATGCCATAGGATCCTTGCACAATGGTGATATCCCCGTCAGTTTCTTCAATGGGATCATCATCAAACCATTCAAGCTCTTGGTGTCCATTTCCAGCATCAGTGTGACCAGAAACTATGGCACTGTAACTCGGCGTGAGGGGCTGTATGTCGGGGCCAGGAGGGGGAGGATCTTCCTCCCGTTCTCTAAGGCGAACCTTTTTGGCCGCATGGCCATCGGAAGTTGTCGGAGTAGTACTAGCACTACCAGCAGCTTTTCCCTCACTCATATCGAAGCCCAATTCCAAGGAGCTTTCACCGGACAAACAAAGCCATTGTTGTTTATGTAATTATTAGGATTAATAAATTTTAAATATCCAATCTTTTTTAAACTTTCATCAAATCTCCATTAAAAAATTATATTAACTCATTTTAAACTATTTTCATTTAATTGGTATTAATATAATTAACTAAATACATAAAGAAATATTACATAATTTCTTAATATTAAACAATTTATCACAATTGGTCAAAAAATCACAAAATCTCTCTAAATATTAATTTTTAATGCTTAATACAGATAATATTTTGAATTGAATTCTTTAATTGTTTAAAAATATATTTAATTAAGAATTTTAAAAAAATTATACTAAAGCTGAAAAATTAAAGAAGTTATCACTTCTTAGATTGTTGTTCCTAATAGTTAATCAAAGTTTATGTATAATAATGAACGCATAACTTGGTAACTTAAAAATTTTTAGATATGAAACGTTACATGAAATAAAGGGAGAGGTCTACTTTGGACAGGGGCTGATCCACTGAAAAGTGAATGACCAACAGTGCATAAAGGTCTTAATCAATGCCAAAAGTACTTCTGACACCACTACAGACACGAATGGCGATAAGCATGCTTGAAGCGTACTGAAAACATAACTATTAATCTAATCAGTTCCGACTATATAAAATGCATTCCGCCATCTTATGTGGAAGAAGACAAAATATGCACAGGGAAAATGGAGTGCTAGCTTTGTCTGAGATCCATTAGCCTTCACATGAAATGAAATAGTACAAAGGGGTTGGAATCTGTGGCCATTTCACCTTCAACACTGTGTTAAGCACTGAAGTGAAATCGCATCTTCCTCTTTTTGAATCAAACAATCCTGTAAACAGGAACAGATTTTCAAGGTTTTTGCTGCAAAATTCTGGCCGTACTCCAACACACTGCTTACAGTGGAAGGCTAAGAAAACACAAGTGTCGGTTGTCAGGTGTCGGGTGTAGGTGACAGCTTAAACACAAAAAGTTTTATATTAACAGAATGAATGTGGAAACTTGAACGGATTGATCGTCCTAGATTTTGTGTCAACTAACCTTGGAGACAGACAAAATGATTATATCCAAAAGAATGTCATGAGGCAATATACAAGTGAAACGGAAAACTACCCAGATGATCTCCAAATCCTTCCCTCAAGGGAAACCACCAAAACAGAAACATCATCGTGATATTTACGTCGATCTCCATGTGGAATATCAAGCAGATCATGAAAACCCATTCCTGCAACAACCAATCTGAAGTCATGAGATTCAGAGAATTAAAGCAGATAGGTGAAAGCAAAAGGATTGATTCCTGACTACCATAGTATTAGAACCTAGACATTATGCAATACTTGTGACAAATCCTATAAGTATTATTAATTACCACGAGCAGGAAAAAGGCTGGCACAGCATGCAGCAACTCAATAAATTAAATATAAAATGAGAATCAATAATTTGTGCAGCCACAGACTCTGAGACCTTTATAAAGAAAGCATTTGTTGCTACTTGGATCCCATCAAAGTCTCTTTTTTTTTGCGTTGTTTGTTCAACCTTTTGCCAACAGTATTTAATCCTCACAGTTGAATGAATGATAACTTTTTACTGCTTACCATTTTTCTTAGCAGATAACTTTTTACTGCTTACCATTTTTCTTAGCAGCACGGAATAAAAGTTCTGCAATAAGATACTGTGCAGGATCACCTTCAGGGACATTCTCCATGAACCATGTAACATGGGAAACCACTTCTTCATTGCTGAAGTACTGGTAAAGTCCGTCAGAAGATAGAACCAAGAATCGATCACTTGATGAAAGCCGGTGATGAAGAATAGAAGGAATGCAACTAATATAAGGTTTACTTCCCACATAAGGTATCCGAAAGGAGTGTAGCAGAGCATCATTACAACTTGGCTGCACCAAAGAAGGGAAATCAGGGGAAAGACACTATACACATCAAAGAAAAATGAAACATATACTACCGATTACTAAATTCTGAATCACAAAATTTTAAATACACTAGCAGAAATCAAGCAATGAAACCATGAGAAAGTTTATAAAACACCAACAGTTATCAGGGAATGATGGTTACATATATACAGCAACACATAAAAAAATTTAAAGACTAATCATAAAGCCTATTCACCCCTGACTCTTTAATCATTTCTTCCGTATTCCTAATTTTATCACACCATAAATCGCTGTAATTGCTTGAAAGGGAAACTTTGTTCTAGGGAAACACAATAACCATCTAAAATGTGGAGCAAATGAGGTTAAGAGACAGTTCTACAAACAAAATGCAGAAATAATAGTCGGCTTTTCATAAGCAATTTAAGCATCAATCAGAGAATACCTAAATGTAAGTCCATAACACAATTCATGCAAAGATATTAGGCAATTTCAGTATTTCATATCCTGATCTATTCTTAAAATAGCATCTTTTAATTTGCACTTAACATTTTTTTTGCAAAGTCAAAATAAGAAGCAACAGTAGACAATAGATCAGGTAATACAGAAATCTTCAGTTAGCAGATCAATAAATATTCAAGACAGGTTAATCACAGAAATTAGAGGAGACAGCTAAGGAAATCACACAGACAAATTACCTTCTTCAGAAACCCAGCACCAAATGCCCTGGTAACTTTCAACTGGCCCTTCACTCGATCATTTAAAATAGCTTGGCTGTCATCAGGATGTTCAGCCTTTATTCTCAATACTTCCTGCAAAAACTTACGATTCATTAATCACAAGCAGATGCAATTTCAATATTCAGCAACTCCTCTCTTAATTCTGTATCAGGAACATCCAAGTAAAGTGGACTCCACATAACTTAGTACATGTTTAAGATGTAAACAACTCTATGATAGAGGACAATAAAATAAACATGTCCTAGAGATAAATTATAAATGAAAATAACTAACTGCAATATTCAAGAAGGTACCTCTTCAATGCTTGTGCTATGATCAGTGGAAAGCTGAACTGCCCTCATCTTCAATCCACAAATCGAGATCTCCCTGTTCTTGTTGAGCACATTAACCTGACTGCTCAAGCTATGGATTGGAGACTCCTCTGAGATTCTGTCCAGCTCCATGCCTACTAATGACTCTCTTAATCTGTTCCGAGGCCTAATGTCATCCTTCAAATAACTTGGATTAGATTGACGATCATTAGGTCTTTCCTGTGCTAAGATTGCACGGCTATCCCCAACGTTCATGATATATACATCTTGATCCTTCATCAACACTACCAGCAAACAGGATCCCATCAGAGCAAGCTCTGGGTGTTTAAGGTCCTTTTCCACCATTTCCATGTAAGCCTCTTCCGTATGCTCAAGCGCACGGGTCATAGCTCTTAAAACAGCATCATGGTCAACACATACTGACTTTTGTCTTCTGATAGGTCCTGAGGATTCTACTACTCTTTCGTCGGTGGGACTTGCCTTTCTATGCCAATCATAACTCCAAGGAAAGAGCTTCTTTCGTAAAGACTTCTGCTTCCGACACATTTGCCTAAGCTTAGAACCAATATTAGACTTTCCTAAACTCTGTCTTCGTAAAACAGAAACTTCAGCTAAACTGCCTTGATTGTTTGATTCAACCCGACCGGCACTATCTTCTCCAGATGTAGTAGGATCTTCACCCCGACAACCGGACCCATCTCCATTATGATCATTCAATGAGGAAACCCTTACTTGTCCTTCTAGGAAATTTTGTCTAGAACCAAAAACGTCTAAACTTTGTTGGTACTGCAAATTCCTGCTTTGCTTTTCAAGCACTGAGATTGATGTAGTACCTAGTCCACCGCAAGATTCCATTTGTAGCAACTCATATAGCCGCATACTTTTCCTAACTTGGCCAGTCAAGTTGGAAGTTGGAACAGAAAAAGGAGCAGAACCAGAAACGGTAGCCTTTTTACAATTAAATGATTGCTGTTGTCTGCTCCCATTATTGTCAGCTTCCTCCATTATCTCACAATTATGGAATTGCTCCCTGAGAAGACCAGGATTATTTGACTCTCCAACATTACAAGAATCATCAGCACTCAAACTTGGCTGATTTCCCCTGCTGCACCCTGAATCATCTGCATAAATCTCACTCTTCTGAACTTCGACATTTGCAGAACCACTTGAAGCATTATCTTCATAATCCCATAAAAGTCCTTCAAGTTCCTTGTCTATGGCTCTGTAGAGATTGCTCATCAGAAAGTCAGTTGCATCAGGCCCACTAAAGCCATCATATATTCCAGCAAATAACCATCCATGCTCTTCAGAAATTACAACCTGAATCCTATCTTCTCCAGCCTTCCCATGAGCCCACTGCAAGTTGCGACTGTTCATATACTCTCCTTCTGATGATCGTCCTTCAGAACAATTTCTCATGAATTCTTGATGGAACTTTGGCTCTTTAACTTGCCATGCCAATTTAGTAACTGGACGCAACAAAATCTTATGCATCCACCCCAACCCCATTGAATGTCTTGAGAATGTTTGGGAGAGAGTGCTCTTCACTGGTCCACTAACACTCCTCACTAGAAAATGGAAGCGGGGCCTCCTACGACCTCGTGCAAGTGGAGCAGAGAAATTGGATATATCAGCATAATCAAGGGGACCTGACATTACCCCTTTTTCCATTGGTCCAGACATAAAACCACTGCCCTTGTCTAAAGGACCTGAAGCGTAACCTCTCTCGAGTGGCCCAGACATGAAGCCATTTAAAGGACCAGAGCCACGAGGTAACGGCTGCAAAGGGATTGCAGCAAATGAAGCAGTGCTCTCAAATGATGCAGCAGGCTCTTGCATATCACTGGCAAATAAGGCACTCTGGCTACAAGTCCTAGCAGTTTTAACATTAGCACTGACCGATGCCCCTGATATGGTTTTAAAAGTAGTTTCAGGGACGTATTTACCTGATTTATATAGACCTGATGGATCATCTATTGTATCCTGTATAAATGAACCACTGAATGTTTCTGAATCCAGGATGCTGGAATCAACCGTAAACCTCTCAGAGTTTGACGGAGTAATAGCAGGAGAATCAAAAATCGATGGCCTTATGTAACAAAATGAATGGCCCAAACCCTCATCCAATGGCTCTAAAAACTCCAAATCAACACCGTGTTTGCCATTGGAGGGCATAAAACAACCAACAACACGAGAGGTGTTGTTACCCATTAGGAAATATGGACCTCAAAAGAAAGACTTTTTAGGAGATATCTGATATGGAGAACTTATCTCACTTTGCACCATAGACTGATACAAAATGGAAAAATTCAAACGAAGTCTCAGGAACCCATTAAGCCCCTCAACCACCTCATAACTTCTCAGCTGATAATACATCATCAAACTATATTACTTCCAAGCATTAAAACCCAAAAGCCTGATGTTATAAACCGAACTAACCCGCTTACAACTAAAACCCCGAAACCCCGGCTAATAAATTAGTGAAAAGGAACTGACTTTGAACATCAATTATAAATTGGACATAAACTATTAATGAAAACATAATACGAAGGACGAAAGGCAATGGCTATAGAGTGTGAAATGTCATCATCTGACCTCGATAGAGAGTGTCTAAGCGTGAATAAAGCAGTGGATCGAGCACAGTCGCAAACAGATCTATGGTACGGTCTCAAAGGAGCAACAAATGGAACACATCAGATACAAACAAAGACATAGAACCCATTTATTTTTTTGTGGAGTCTGACAGAGTCTCCAAATTCAAAAAAACAAACATATGGCCAGATTGATACCACCCGGCATGACTCAATCACTCCGACATGGACAAGTGTTCCAAATCCTTTATGACACTTTAAGAATAGAAGAATTAAAGAAACCCAAAATGAGAGGAGGAGGAGAAGACCCAGAGGGATGTTTTACGCTTATACATAGAGAAGCTATGAAGATTAAGACGGAAAAACAGTGAAAAAGGAGGAGATTGTAATAGAGAAATGTGGGTTTTTGATTTAGTAAGTGCTTATTACGGTAATAATTAAATTCGTGAGAACTTGGGATTTGGTGTAACGATGAACGATCGAAGTTGAGTTCATGATTCATCACGGACAAGGAGAGAGTCTCCTTCTCGGGGTTTTCAAACGGTTTGGGAGGGTAGGAAATAAATAAATAAATAAATAATTACCTCAATTTTAAAAATAAAATATTTTAAACTTGTAAAAATTAATATTTAATATTAAATAATTTAGAAGGATAATTACTTTAAATTTCACTGTATAAAAATAATTATACAATAACGGATTTGGTGGTCTTGATGGGTTTGGTTTTGTTTTAAAACATATATGATTAAATTAATTACTTATTAAATTTAAGGGATGTAGTTGAGTAGCAGGGACTCATCCATCCTTAATCAAAAGTCAAGGGTTCGATCCTTGACTTTGGGTATGGAGCAGCTTTAAATCCTTGGGTCAGCTGTCCCACATTATGAAGTGTCTATAAATCAACAAGGGGATTAGTCACTGGGTCCGCCGGTGGATACTCTGGTCTAAGACAAAAAAAAATACTTATTATATTTTTCTTGCAAATGATTGGTGAACTCTTTGGTGCTGTAGCAGTCAAGCTATATTGACGGGTACTTTGGTATGTCTTTCAAAAGACTACTTTTTATTTGAGAATGGAAGAACCCGTAGTTGTTATCCTTTGTATGCGCATCGGATAAATTTATAAATTGACACAATAACCTACAAATTACGTCAACCGATACTCCGTACTAAAAGACTACATTAATATATAATCTACAGAAGATTTTACACTAGGCTAAATACTTATTTTTATGTGATTTATATATCTTTTGTCAACATGGCATGTGGTCTGTGTATTTTATTGACCCTCCATCTAGTTGTTTGGATATATTGCGTAAATATTTGTTTAATAATTAAATATTATTTCCCTAAACTTTACTTTTTTCTCAATCTAAAAAATACAAAAATCAATTTAAAAATGATTTGAAGAAAAAATAATTATCGTTAAAAATTTTGATAAATATTATTTATTAATATTATCGCTTTAAACTGTGATTTTGTATTTAAATATTTACGAGTTATATCATAGAAGATAGACATCATAATATATATTTAATTATTTAATATTCGAAAATTAAATCCAATGTACGTAACTATAAAAACATGCAACTAATTAAATAAGAATATAATCTGTCTTCTACCGATATGGGCAGATAAGTCCAGCGGACATTTGCATCCAAAACTCACCTATTCCTTAATGTTTGACTTTAACCAAATCCACTAGATGATGATTCCTAAGGGCAGTCCATTGCCTTATACTCTAAATTGCTCTCTTTTCAACGCCGATTGAGTGCCACTGTCCTATGATATAATAAGTGTATGATTTGTCGTGAGTGCGCATCTCTAACCAAAGTCTAAACCAATAATGTTATATAAAACAATTATTATATATTTCCATATTTTATTTTGCAATCACCGGTCTCTTAAGGCATTCTCTTCTTGTCCGTATTTTATTTAGTACTCCCTCTTATTTAAAATAAAAGTCATTTTAGAGAGATACATAATTATTAAGAAAGTTAATCAAATATTTGATATACCCTTATTAATTACATGTTGAACTACCTTGAAAATATAATCTGTGTAATCAGGATTTGAGAAAAATTAAAGGGCAATTTTGAAAATAAAATTATAAACATGCATGAAAAATCGTAAACGACACTTATTTTAAATAATTAACATCCCTCTAAAACGACTTTTATTTTGAATAGGAGGGAGCATCAATTTATCCATAGACCACAATAACATATCAACGAAAAAGCAAGATGGAGAGAGTTGCCCTTCCATTCCATTGGTTTCATTTGGCATTTCAAGTCAAATGATAGGTTGAATGCAATTAAATAATTCTTGTTATGAATATCTGAAATCATGTGATTAGCAAATTATTAATTTATTATATGGTGAGGAGTGTTACCATTCTATCTATAAATTGTCACCAAACGTGTGGCGTTTTCATTAAGAATTTAAAGTGTCTGTTTGGTTCAACTTTTGGAGGGTGAATAAGCACTTTTTTTTTCACCGCAAAAGCTTTTTTCAAGAAAACTGAATGTGTGACTGTAAAATCCAACTTTTTTCATAGAAATAGCTTATTTGAAAGCTAAAATACAGCTTTTTAAGAAACTCAAATTTAGAGCTTTTCAAAAAAGTACTTTTTCAGGTAGATTTTTCATATCAATTAATGAACCTATTTTTTAATCTCATTTACCTTTATGTTTTGCACATAATTCTCATAATACCCACAAACACATCTTCACGTTTATTTTAAGATTTATATAGTATTATTTGACTTTTTTATGTTTTAATATATATATTTTTATATTAGTTTTACTTATATTATAATCCATATAAAAGATTTGGTTAGATATATTTTTATT
>JANKOE010000009.1:41844985-41864750 GCA_026284465.1 Erythroxylum citrifolium | reverse complement strand
TATAATAATTAATATATTGTGCTTTGCATATTGTTTAATATATTTTAAATAATATTTATATACATAAATAATTTTTAATATAAAATAAAATATACTTAAAATTAAAAGTGTTTTTTATTTTTATGTTGTCAACAGTCTATTGAATGAAGTTTTTTCACAAATTTTCTTTTAAAAATGACAGCCAAAAAATTAACTGACTTCTAAAAAAACCTCTTTTTAGAAAAACTCTACTAATAAAAGCTCTATTAACAAAAATTCTACTAACATAAGCCTACCTAAACAGAAAATAAGATGCATTACTGAAGCATAGATTTCCATAGACGTTGATTAATGTTAGGTGATTGAGCTGAATCATGGCAGTGCACTACTACCAATAAGAGATGCAATAATTAAGGAGTAAAGCCGTTTGAAATGAATCCAAGTACATGCTACAATTCAACACTCTTGACCATAAGCCATCCGATTTAGAAAGAAGAAGAGACTGGGACTAAGAAAAATTAGCGCCTGGAAGGACAGAAGGACAGCAATTTGAAGCAAAATGGTTTGACCAATCGACTCAAAAACTATCCGATGGAGTAAGCAACAAAAGAGGAGAGCACATCATGTATGTATTTTTGCTTTAGATAGAGAATCTTGTGCCGTATGTACAGACCTTTTTGTACCCCTCACCTCGCCCTTTACATTCCAATCATTACTGGGATTCTTCTGCATCAATCATTTAGCTCAGGAATCTCTTAATTATTGAACTGCGTTCACCGTAGATTGCGGTTTTAGGAACTTTAACTGTTTCACACTAGCCGTGGTCGTCATCCTTTTACGCGTGCGTCCCTGTCGAGGTCGTAATACCGTGTTCTTCAGGATTAAGCCATTGCACCATTCAAATAGCACATTTATGAGCTGAAGTTAACATCTAACAGTACAGAAGTAAGATCAACTTATGGCATGGAGCCTACAATTCTAGTCTACAATAAAACAGTTAACTATAATTTAAGACTGGTGTATATGTGTATTCTAAACACGGCAGATGAAGTCAACATAATTGGCGTTCTTTGTTTCTTCCTTCCTTCCTTCCTTCGTCCTGACTCATTGTATTAAAATTCTGCTATCAATCAAGAATAAAGTCGACCTTATTTAAAATTATTTTAAAAAGATTGACCCTGAAAATGGATACTCTTGGTAACAAAAGACCTCCCTTGCCAGCGGCTGAAGATCGAGCCACTAAAAAGGTCAAACTTCGAGGAGATTAAGGGGATTCTACTAGCTATAGAAATTGCCTTGTTAATGGAGTTGTTATGGAGTCTTCCATAGAGGAAGTTTTTGAAATTTCAGAGGTTGTTCTGAATGAGGGAGATATTGCTATTGACAAATCGGGATCTTTTCCCGTTATTCAAATCTTTAAGGGTTTGAAAGACAGATTGTGTAATAATCTTAGGAAAGCGGTCATTGTCAGTCTTCTTGGTAGGACGATTGGCTATAAAGTTTTATGTTCCAGATTGCAGAGTACGTGGGATATTTCTCAAGCTAGAATTCTGGATATAGGAAGAGGTTTCTTTCTTGTTCAGTTCTCAGATGATGGTGATTACACGAAGGCTTTATGTCATTATGTGAAGGGCCAAGGGTTATTAACGGGGCCTATCTTTTAGTTCAAAAATGGACTCCAGATTTCAGAGTCTCCAAATGGAACGGTAACTTCTACCACTGTGTGGATTTGTCTTCTTGAACTACCATTGCAGTATTATTCTGTGAAGGTGTTATCAGCTATTGCTGTTGCGATTGGGCCAGTTGTCAAAATTGATTATAATACTAGTGAGCTACACCGTGGTAGATTTGCTCGTGTTGATGTTACTATTAATCTTAATGAGCCTCTAGTTTCTATGTTGCAGATTGATAATGAAATTTAGAAAGTAGAGTATGAGAATCTTATTGACATTTACTTTGCTTGTGGTCGGATTGGGCACTCTGATTTCCACTGTCCTCATAAAAGCTCAACAGATTCAGGTGCTAATCAGGGTGGAGCCAATCCGGACTCAAATTCCGGTGAGAGTTCTGGGCGTTTTAGGCCTTATGTACTCCTTCGACCCTTCTCTTTGATCAGACTCGAAGAGTAGGGGGCTTATGGTTAGGTCGGTTGGGCCGGCCATATA
Source organism: Erythroxylum citrifolium (assembly GCA_026284465.1). Classification (NCBI taxonomy): domain Eukaryota; kingdom Viridiplantae; phylum Streptophyta; class Magnoliopsida; order Malpighiales; family Erythroxylaceae; genus Erythroxylum; species Erythroxylum citrifolium. Next base: position 41,862,606 of record JANKOE010000009.1, on the reverse strand, counting down.
AGGCTCAATCCTAGGCCCAGGTATCAACGGCCCAGTCGTAGGCAATAATCTCCCATGTAAACATAAAGACCTACGTAAAGACCTAAACCTAGCCAGTCATTCCATATATAAGGAACTAGTCACTCATGATAGAGGTATGATACTACAACCCTACTTTTCTCTGTTTTCAGCAACCAAAACTCTCTCTAAAAAGATTAACTTGAGCGTCGGAGGGGCCTGCCGGCGATCAACCCCCGACGTGCCTTATCTGTTTTGCAGGTGCTCTTTAGCTAAAGTTAATAAAGATTATGGACCCAAGCTGCAACGTCCAATCCCAACAGAATCTGGCGACATAATAATAAATTCATGTTCATAGCCTAATGAAATTTTGATTATCATAATTTACTCAAAAAACTATTTTCAGTAATTTCATAATTAATTAAATTAATAATTATGACAATTTTCAATTATAATAAGAGTCAAACATTGTAATCTTGTCTAATGTTATCAGTACTTATGACCATTAAAATCAATATTTTTTTGACAATACTCTTGAGCACCAATAAATATTTTAAGATATATTTCTAAAAAAAGTTTCAGATATAGAAAATAGTTTAGTTAATATTGAATTTGATGGTTATAAAGACCGCTAAAATGATCAACCCTAATTTATTCCTTTAAAAAATGTCATGTAAACTAGATTAGTAAAATTATGATTAGGATTAGTAATTTTATTTATTTATTGATGAATTTAAATTATTTTCATAACGTGTAATATTTATTTGAACATTAAAATTAAACTTGAATTTTACCAAAAATTTAAAAATTTAAATATAATTTGTCTTAAGCATATGGATTAAGAGATTCTTATATATAAAAATAATTCTCTTAATATTTTGAAAATTTTAAGGTAAAATATAGGAGGTGTTTAGCAAATAGCTTATCAGTTGTGTGAGATTTCACGTCGGTTGAAGAGGGGAACGAAGTACGCCTTATAAGGGTACGGATACCTCTTCCCTACAAATTCGTTTTTCATAGCCTAATGCACCGGATCTCATCGGAACTCCGAGGTTAAATGTGCTTGGTTAAGAGTAGTTCTGTAATGGGTGACCTCCTGGGAAGGCCTAGGGAAAAGAAAAATCGTGAGGGCTTGGCTGGGTTAAGGCCCAAAGCGGGCAATATCTGTAAGCAGGTGATCTGGAGTGTTACAGGTGGTATCAGAGCCAGTACCCGAACCGTTGTGTTAGCTAGGCTGGATTCCAAAGAGGACAGGGCCCTAAAGAGGGGTGAAGAGTGTGAGATCCCACATCGGTTGGAGAGGAGAACGAAGTACGCCTTATAAGGCTACGAATACCTCTCCCTTATAGACGCATTTTCTATGACTTAATGCATCGGATCCCATCGGAACTCTGAGGTTAAATGTGCTTGGGTGAGAGTAGTTCTAGGATGGGTAACTTCCTGGGAAGGCCTCGGGAAAAGCAAAACCGTGAGGGCTTGGCTGAGTCAAGACCCAAAGCGGACAATATCTGTAAACGGGTGATCTGGGGTATTACAAGTTGTTTTTTAGCTTTTTCATAATCTTAAAAAGCAATTGATGTATTTGGTGAATGACTTATTAGTTAACGTATTTAACTCCAATAAATTGATTTTTAAAAGCTCCATAAGAGGAGCTTTTGAGGTTCGTTGTTTGTCTAATAATAATATGGCCCTTTACTTTTTTATCTACTTTTGTTATGTGTGTTTTCAAAGTTAGCTTTTTTTATCGCACTGAAGTTTGAAAGAATAAAATAAATAGGTTAATTAAACTTTTTAATATTTGTTTAATTTTATAATATTAGTTTACACGTAAAAATACCATAATATTAAGTTTTTGAACATAAAGAGTCACATCAAATTAATTTTTTTAGTATATAACTACTATATATCGTATCTGTGTCATACTATAATTATAGATATTTTAACTTATTACATAATAAAATTCATACATATTAATAGAGAATTTAACGCTAGACTATTATTATTATTATTATTAAAATTATAAACCTAATTTTTGTACAATTAAATATCTAAAATTTAAATTTTTATAAGAATATTCAACAAAATACTAAAAAATATAATCTTTATGTCTTTATAATTTTTTTAAATCATATCCTGGTACGTTATTTTATATATCAATATACCATAAATATATTTGAACATGTTATTCTTCAATGTGATTGGGCTGCTTGGTCCATCTGCAGGAGGCACAAAAGAATGATGAAGCGTCTTTGGTTGTGGACATTGACATGTAGCTTTGAGGCTTTTGGTCCAATGACCAAAAGCGAAAGTGGTGGCGGATATTTTGAAGATTCGTCGGGGAAGCCAATGGACTTGGAGTCTACAAATCCACTTAACAACACTTCCTTCTTTCCATACTCTTATCTAGAACACTGATTATTGAATTTATTGTCCTTTCTCGCCGCTCGTTGACTTGAAGTGTTTTCCGATTTCCTCCAAAATGGCTTCTGCGTTCTCTATCCAAATGGTGCATACCCCACGAACTGCATTTCAGGTACCCTTTTTAAGTTTCTCTTATTCCGCGACGTTTGTTTAAGGTTTGGCTGCTGTAAGAATCTAACTGGAGATGTGTTGTGGTTCTCTCGGTCATGACAGCGTAGTTATTGTCAGGATGCTGTTAACGTGAGCAGGGCACAAGCTATATCTACCAGCTCTAGTTCAAAACTAAACCACTCCCAAACTCCAATTCCGAGAAGGACTACTGTTGTACTAACATCTAAATCTCACTATGCCAGGGCGTTTCCCGTTTTACAGATTTCAAAAACCAGTCTTGTTAAACATCGGAGAATGGCATGCGTCAAGTCCATGGCCAATGTAATTGCCGTGTTTGTTGTTGTTTGTATGTTTATCAGCTGTTATTCGTGTTGCTGTTTGGGTAAGTGTTGAAATGTGGTACTATAGGCTGCAGAGCTACAGGCGAAAGTGACAACCAAAGTCTTCTTTGACGTTGATGTCGAGGGTGAACCTGTGGGTAGGATAGTAATGGGCCTTTTTGGTGACGTTGTCCCAAAAACTGTTGAGAATTTTCGTGTCCTGTGCACAGGCAAGCTTCTCTTAATCCGTATATTGGAGGCCTTCGGTTCTGTGCATTGCTTCTGACCCATCAATCGTGCAGGGGAAAGAGGATTTGGCTACAAAGGATGCTCCTTTCACCGGATTATTAAAGATTTCATGATTCAAGGAGGGGACTTCACTAAAGGAAATGTAATCTTTCATGCTTTCTTTCATGATGCTTGTTAAACATAATGATGATCTTACTGAACAAGAATTGCTCTGGTCATTAATTGCAGGGAACTGGGGGAGTTAGCATATATGGTTCTAGCTTTGAAGATGAGAGCTTTGCTTGTGAGTATTTGCTGGATCTCTGAAGAGGGTTATTGTACAGGGGGAGCAGCAGAATGTCATATTTCTTGTTCTTACTTTTTTATTCTCACATGGTTGATTTCATTAGGGTCCTTGTAGTATTAATATCTCAATCACTTTATTGCAGTGAAGCATGTTGGTCCTGGTGTGTTAAGCATGGCCAACGCCGGTCCCAATACCAATGGTAGTCAATTCTTCATTTGTACAGTAAAGGTGAAATAGCTGCTTTATGTTGGCCATTTCTTGATTTCATATCCGCTTTTAGCCTTGCTTGATTAGAGATCCTAGCTTCCGCATCTTTTCACTTCAACGTAAACATGTTGCATATATTTTCCTGGAATATCATAGTACTGAAAACTTGATGTTTTGTTTTGTACTGAATTCAACAAAAGCCACGACAGTCAGAAGCAAGTTGGCAAAATAAGATTCAGGAAAATACTGATTTTGAAAACCTGTGAAGGAATTAGGGGATTAGGGCTTAATTCTTGGATAATTTTAGTTTTCAAGTATCTTGCTCTTTTGTTTGTGTGTCTGATTATGCTTATTTTTATTCTTTACTCAATTTTGTGTGAGGACATCATTGTGCCTCAAGTGGTGAGTGCATGTGTGCAATAGATTACTAAGCAATAATTTATTGCAAAGGACTATGAGTTCATGATTTCTGCTTCTAGCAACTCTAGTTTCTACAAGAAGACCAGGCTTGAAATTGGTTTGGCGTCTCCATATCTTATCTCCATTAACTGATGATGGCATGCCTTGCCTAACTTTCATCTGGTTGCCTGATGCTTTTATTTCTCTTAAAAGCTAAAATATTTAGGAATAGGTTTCTTTCATGCCATGCTGGTTATCTTTTTCATCAAATTTTAACTTCCGATTTTTGTAATTTGATTCGTTTACTTCAGACCCCATGGCTAGACAATCGCCACGTTGTGTTCGGGCATGTCATTGACGGAGTGGATGTTGTGCAAAAACTTGAATCTGTTGAGACAAGCAGGACTGATACCCCGCGCAAGCCATGCAGGATTATCAACTGCGGAGAGCTACCATTGGAAGGCTGATCTGCCGTCTCAGGATACATTTAATATTTCCTGCTCTGTCCAGTCCAACTTTCTCAAGGTTCATCACCTTTTTTTATTGGGTGATGCTTCTTTCCATTATCTCATAAGAACCTAACAGAGCTTTCCTGGGACAAGTATGTAAGATTGTTTTCTGAGGTCATGATAGAGGTGCATGTACCATTGGTTATGTAAAAGATGCAATCAGAGTTAATTGAAGGGTTGAAAATGGATCTGAACAACCATTTTATTTGCCTTTACATGATGATTCAGTTATTAAAGTTTGGCTATAGCAAAGTATTACTCTGCCTATGGCAGGTAGAGTTAGTTTAACATGACTTCTGTTTTCCCTTCTTTTCCCATCTTTCCCTTTTCCCTTTCCTTCACAATCCCTTAATGCTTCAGATTACAGGTTGTTGTGTGAGTATGTAACCTGAGGAGGTTAGGGAAACCTAACATAGAGCCACACTTTCAAGTTCTTTCGTCATCGTTACATTCAGTCTGAAGTCCCGAAATAAAGCGGGCTTGGGAAGGTTTGATAGTATGCAACTTTATCCTTGAATTTCAACTTCTTTAAAAACAAATTTTTAACTTGATTTATAAGAATTTTAAAACAGTTAATCACTAAATTAAAAATTATTAAATTAATTAATGTAAAAAAGCATTGTTATTTGTTATTATTCTTAGAAAGAACAAGCAACTAAGCAGGGCTTATTACAGAATAGTTATAAAACAATTGGGTCAGGATCCAACTTAAACAGGGCTTGTTCCAAACCCCTAAAACTGATGGACAGTGCAGGATCCACGTAGCATCCGCAGTTTAATGTCTATGCTTCTTCTTAGGCCAGAGACACTTTCCAGATTTCAGGAGGGACTCGCACTCTTCCAACGTTCCAGTTCCCTCTTGATAGCCGGCGAAAATTTTAATGCTACAGGAAACAATCTGTCGGAATGCAGTTCAAATATGCTTGAATTTACGCGCGCGATGAGTATATTATTATGACTTCGTTTAAGGACCTGGGGAGGCTTGTGAACGGCCTCTCTCTGATTGCTAAGGAGATTGTCAACCGCCCCCATGCCGCCGACCTCGAAAAGCTAATTGCTTCCGCAGCCAAGAAGGCTCTGCTCTCAGCCACCGACTTGTCGGGCCTCACTAAGGGCAAAGTCCGCCAGTTCTCTCCTCCTCGTCCCAAAGAGTCGGTCGTCTACTTTGACCACTCAAATTCCATTGATGGAGCGGAACCCGACGCTTCTCAACCACAGGCGGTCGTTGAAAGTGTAAAAGATAATGCCGTTGTTGAGGAAACTCAGGTTAAAGCTGGTGATCTAGAGAAAGATTATGGCTTATTTAGAGAAACTGATGATCAAAAGTCGGAAGATAAAGGCAATGCAGTTGGCGGAGACGCGGCGGATACGGCTACGGCGACGATGAAGACCGCCGTTATGGTGGAGAAGAGGAAGCCGAGAGAAAGGAGGGTGCCTTCTACTCCTTTTTCTAGAGCACTTGGGTGAGTAATTACATCAAATGTTAATGCAATGTTTGTGCTTTATTATCTTGACTCATATATCCTATAACTTGTAAAAGGTTTGCTGGTCTAGGAGCTGGGCTTGCATGGGGAACGATTCAGGAATCTGCGAAAAGGCTCGCGTTTGGCGCTCAAAATTCTCAGGACAAGCAATCGGCGCTATCCCCATTTTTGTCTGAGAAAAATGCGGAGCGTTTGGCTCTTGCATTGTGCAGAATGCGCGGTGCTGCCCTCAAATTGGGCCAGATGCTGAGTATTCAGGATGAGTCTCTCGTCCCTGCGCCGGTATTGTAATTCAATGGCATTCTTGTTGTACTTTTAGGTTCTCTGTGTTGTGCACCTGGCATCATCCGCAATGGTAGTGTTGCTTGAGGCCTTGGATTTCAATGTAGTACAAACTGCAAACAGTTAGTTGCATCAAATTATGGAATTTTGCATATATTTCTACAACCGTTGTGCGGAAGTGTTTCAAAAAACTAAAATTGACTGGATTTTGTACATGAGGTTGAAGTGAATATTTCTTTTATTGTAAATCTCGTGAGATGTACATGAAAATATTTACAGAGGTGAAGCTTTCATTACTGTTAAATTTATTGGAGCAAAGATAAACGTTATATGAAGAGTTGCAAAAGCCTGAAAGGGGGCTTGCTCTTTCTTTATTATTTTCGTGATTGCGCTTCATTGAAATTTTACATATTGTGTCTTTTACTTGGTTGTGTACTTTATGTTTTGGTTAAAATTATGTCTTCTTTTTTTTTTTTTTTTTGGAAAGATCTTGGCTGCTTTGGATATTGTTCGCCAAGGTGCTGATGTGATGCCGAGGAGCCAACTCAATGAGGTTTTGAATGCTGAACTAGGTTCCAACTGGTCAACCAAGTTAACAAGTTTTGATTATGAGCCACTTGCTGCTGCCAGTATAGGCCAGGTGACCTATATAGGCAACTTTCTTGATAGAAATACATCCACGATTCTAATTGACATGATCTGTCTGTTCTGCTTTCTTTTTTTCCTTTGCTTCCACAAATGTTATAGATTCTTTAGTTACATTCTGGATTAGTGGACCAGGTTGGGAATTCGTTTGTTTTATTTTTCTTTTACCAATTTACATCTGGGTATTCACTTGTGAGTTGTGCCAGATTTACTATTAATCTTACTGCAGTCAGACTACATAGTTCATGCTTTCTTTTCCTTTTCAGACTCTTGACATGGCTTATGTGTTACTTGAACTATTTAGGTGCACCGAGCAGTAACAAAGGGCGGTATGGAGGTTGCGATGAAAATTCAATACCCTGGTGTTGGAGACAGCATTGAGAGTGACATTGAAAATGTGAAACTTCTGTTGGATTACACAAATCTAATCCCAAAAGGGCTTTATCTTGACAGAGCTATGAAGGTTCGTGTGTTCATATGTTTGTCTCCATAGATTATTTTGGATTGTTAAAGCTGGAGGTTAATGTGGCATTTTCCCTTTAATATCTGAGAACCCAAAGCCTCTGCTTGCTATGGTTATTTGATCTGCTTGAAGTTAACATTCATAGAAAGAAGTCGTGCCTCTATACTATGTGACATTTTGCTTTGAAAGTTTTGACTTGTAGGCTTTAGCCCTTTTCTCATGTTGATGTTCCATAATGTTAATGTTACATATGAATGCTTTTGAAGGTCGCAAAAGAAGAACTATCTCGTGAATGTGACTATGAGTTGGAGGCAATCAACCAGAAAAGATTTCGTAATCTGCTCTCAGATGCTAAGGGGTTTTATGTTCCATTAGTGTTGGATGAGCTTTCAAGCAAAAGAGTCCTAACTACACAACTTGTTTCTGGTATGTCTGCCCGTGCTTTCTATTACTTTTCTACTTAAAGCAGCTGGTATTCTCTGTTCTTGAGAGCTAGGGCTGCTATTGCCAAATCTCCACAAAGAAAATATCTCTTAATGTGACTTCTTGGAATATTTGGTTAAATAATGAAGTATGTGTCCCATGGTAAAATTCTTGCAGTTTCTTCTTGTCTCGTTTTTTCACCTGTTGAATTTCTTCATTTAAGAAAGCTTATAAGCCCTGATTGGCAATCAGCTGATTGCATTAGCTGTTAGCTAATAGCTAATTTGACTAGGGGATTGTATTAGCTGTTTGTTAGAGATGTTTGGTAAAATTAGCTGTTTACGTGTAAAATGACTTATGAGGACATTACTTTAAAAAAAATTATAAGGGTGTGAATGTTATATATCTTGTTATTTTGTTGAATATTCTTATAAGAATTTAAATTTTAGAGAAGTTATGTTCACCTGTACTGTTTCATCATCTATGAAAAATTTATGTAACTCTTTTTATTTTCATTTTCGTATAAGGCCAACATTTTATTTCTAACCTATAACTGCATAAAACAATTATAAGAACAAATACTGTTCCTAAAACGTAGGAGCGTTTTCATTTTTGGCTGTTTATCTTCAATCAGCCGACAAAAGTGCTACTCTTCAAACAACTTTGTTAGCTGTTTGAAGAGTCAAACAGCTAAAATCAACCAATCAGCTAAAAAAATAGCTGATTAGTAGGTAATTAAACGAGGCCATAAACTCTCAATGCTGTTCAAACTATTTTGTTACCATTTATGGATTCTGATCCTTTGGTTTATCTTGAAATTTTCTGTCTACAGGAGTTCCAGTCGATAAGGTGGCATTACTTAGCCAAGTAATTCGTAATTATGTTGGGCAGAAGTTACTGGAACTCACATTAATGGAGTTGTTTGTCTTCCGCTTTATGCAGGCAGGATTTCTTGTCCAATGACTTTCTAGATCATTTCTATCTTCCATATGACTTGACATTCTTTTACTGGCATTGCATTTATAAGGAAGGTCTGAAATTTAACATTTGCCTTTGATGGTTTTTCACTTGTTATATTGCAGACAGATCCTAATTGGAGTAATTTCTTGTATGAGGAGGCCACAAAGACGATAAATCTTATTGATTTTGGAGCAGCTCGGGATTATCCTAAGAGCTTCGTCGATAACTATTTAAGAATGGTAACCTTTTTTTTCTTTCTTACAATTGGTTTCTTTGATTGCATCAACGCATTTTTCCATTTCCCACATTGACTTCCTAATTGGCAACACAACCAAGTAACATCGGTTTTCATTCCATCAAGCCTGTGAATTGAAAATGTTCAATATATTCTGATATGCCCGTGAATTGAAAATGTTCAATATATTATGATATGGGATTCGATTTGGATTACGTTTTGTTGAACCCTGTCTGAAGAGGAAAATTTCAATTAAGACTTGAACATGCTATTTTGTTTTTAGGTGGTAGCATGTGCCAATAGTGACAGAGATGCGGTGATTGAGATGTCAAAAAGACTAGGATTCCTCACAGGAATGGAATCAGAGATAATGGTAGATGCGCATGTTCAGGCTGCTTTCATTGTGGGACTACCTTTCTCGAAGCCTGGTGGGTATGACTTCAGGGCCAACAATATTACCCCAAGTGTCAGTAACCTTGGTGCGACAATGTTAAAACACAGGCTCACGCCACCACCAGACGAGGCATACAGCCTTCATAGGAAACTTTCAGGTGCATTCCTAGCTTGCATCAAGCTTGGGGCTGTTGTACCTTGTAGGGATCTATTATTCAGAGTCTACAATAATTATACCTTTGGAGAAGATGGTGATGAGCAGATCTCGTCCATTAGCTCATCATCCTAACATTTTTCCCCACAAGTTCTAAAATTTTTCCCCTCCAACTTTATCAATAAAGTTTAGGAAAGCAAATGTATGATATTGTTTCTTCCTGAAGGATGACTTATTGTCTATGTGCACCACATCAATTCTGGCATACCTTCAGATGTCAAATGCCTTTCCAATCTTTTCAGCCTTTTTGTCTTTGACCTTTTCAGAGTAATAAAAAAAAGCTTGCAGCTTTTGCTTAAGTTGTAAGTAAATGTCCAGAATTTCAGAAATACTCTTATCAGCCAGAAATCAAGCAGATAAAAATATTATTTATTAAAATTATACCTAATTATTAAAAAAATTATGTGATGGATTGTTAATTGTATGATAAACTTATGTAGTTGTTTAAATATAATTTTATTTTTATAAAAATACTTCGAAATAAATTTAGGAGTGGCTTAATGTTTTGTGATAATTTATTATATTTTATTAAGATAATTATAAATTCTTATCAAACTTATTTATTTATACTTAAATATTAAAAATAATGTTTTTTAAAATTAAATATTTTAAATTGTAAATTTTTTATTCCATACATTTTTATTTTGAGATTTGTTTTTAAAATATGTTTTAAATTGTAAATATATTTATGAAATTAATATTAAATAATTACATAGTATGTATTAATTAATAATAAAACTTAAAACCTCTTACACTTGCATTACATGTCGTTTCTTTTATGCCCTTAACGTACCTGCCAAGGACTGTTGTGCTTTATAATACTCTCTCCCCGAGCGTCCGCTTAACATTTGGAGGCCTGCTACTCTGTCTCTTTATTCTTAAGGAGCTACACTGTTTGGCTACTTTACTGCAAGTGGGCATCACGAAGCAGAGTTTTTGTGAGGATTCGGAGAAGAATGACGGTGGCCGTGATACTGGTGGTGGTCCTCTGCTTCCAGCCTTGTAGCTTGATTAGTGTGGCTGCTATGGATCGATCAAAAGACGGTCTTTTTAGTGATAAAGTCTTTGCCTCGGATGGCTTACAGTCTTCTTCTCCTTCTCCGCTTGCTCAGCCACTGATGGTGCCCATTACTCTCATTGAGGGAGCTGACTCCAGAGGAGCTGGTACTCTCGCACTCTTTATCTTTATTGCTCTGTTTTCGGGAATTGGAGTAGAGAGTAAAGGATATATATAACGTTATTGTCTGTGTCCGTTCGTTATCTTGTCTCTCTCTCTCTCTCTCTCTTTTTTGTTCAAGGTCCATTCTTTTCAGTTTTCGTATGTTTTTCCATCCGTTTGGATGTTTGATCATGGAAATGCATGACTCGCTACATTAGTCACTCCCATTATTGTCCTGTTTCTTGTCTGAATTGATTGCTGCTCAGCTGTTTTAACAAATCTACATGGTTGCAAACTGCTTGGTGCTTGTTAGATGAATCATGGACTATTACACTAGCTGTCTTGTCTTAGCTATCTTTGTTTACTTCTCACTGTAATATTTTCTTATACCAGTCTGTTTGGATGGAACATTGCCTGCCTATCACTTGCATCCTGGCTCTGGATCAGGTGAAAGCAGCTGGGTTGTTAATTTGGAGGTATGTTAAACAAACACTCAAGTATTGACATTTAGGATTCAGATATAACAACGTTCAGTAATTTGCTGATACTTAAATCTTTCAGTTCCAACTTCTTTTGGTACTTTGTTGTTGCTCACTATTAGGACCCTTTTTTTTTCTTTTTGTGTGTGCCTCCATCTAGGGAGGGGGTTGGTGCAATACCGTCAGAAATTGCGTTTACCGCAAAACTAGTCGCCATGGTTCATCAAAACATATGGAAAAGGAAATACCGTTCACTGGAATTATGAGCAATAAGAAGCAAGAAAATCCTGGTTTCTTCTTGACCCAGATACGGCTTATTTAAATAATAATATCTTATCTTAATGATTGTTTGGGTGAAATTTTCCTTATTGTTTGCAGATTTCTTTAACTGGAATAGAGTCGAGATACGTTACTGTGATGGAGCATCTTTTAGTGGGGAAGGTCAAGATGAGGTTGGTGGAAACACTCTTAACTTCAAATCCTAATTTTGAAGTTTGTGTCTTGTAATCCAATGATATTATTACACGGAGTTCAACTATCTCCAATATCAGCAGGAAGAAAATAGCAAATTAAATTTGGTTCTTTTCTAAGATAGAAGTTTGGACAGTACTGTGTTAATTTCATAAATTCTTTAGCAACGATAATCTTCCTCTGTATAGACAATGGCTATAACAGTAAACGATGGTTTAAACGTTTGTTTTCACATCAAGCATTTGCAGCTGTATTGACTTTTTCATTACTTCTCTTTCAGGCTGCACAGCTTTATTTCCGAGGACAACGTATCTGGTCAGCTGCAATAGAGAATTTAATGGATAAAGGAATGCAAGAAGCTACGCAGGTGTTGCATTTACCACATCCTGTTCAATAGTTGTTCAGCTCTCACATTTGCAGGCCTGTGAATTCCATGTCCTTGTAAATAGTTGTTCAGATCACGCATTTGGAATCACTACATTGATCTTTGAATTCCAGGTTTTTCTTGTTGGCTGCTCTGCTGGTGGTTTGGCTACAATATTACATTGCGACGAGTTTAGGGCCTTGTTTCCACAAACTACCAAAGTGAAATGCTTAAGTGATGCTGGGCTCTTTCTTGATGCGTAAGAAGCTGTTCAATATTTTGGTTGCCATGACTTCTATTGATGTCCTTTAACTGGACATGTGATTCTTATTGACATTTACTCTCTGAACAAATAGATTAGATGTATCAGGCGGGCGCACACTAAGGAATATATATGAAGGTGTAGTTACCTTGCAGGTATTTATGTATATTTTTCGTCTGCGACATAAGCATTATGTTCAAAGAGAACTACTTTAGTACTTTCCTTGTCAGAACCAGAGTGATTTTATGAGGATAACTACATAGGTTGATTAACATTTAAGTATTTCCTTTGGTTCTCAAGTTGACTGTTATTATCTTCAGGAATCGTGTGTGTATTCTTTTATCCTGACTTGTGAGTTCATATTTCTGATTAGCATGAGTGACCATGCGTATGAATTGCAGGATACCCAAAGCAATTTGCCTAGTTCTTGTACCAGCCAGCTGGATCCAACTTCAGTAATATACTCTCCTTTCTTCATAATGGGGTTGAATTTCTGGATTTTAGTATAAAATTAAATTTCTTTCTTTTCTATGTGTCTCAGTGTTTCTTCCCTCAGAATTTTGTAGCTGATGTCAAGACCCCATTATTTCTATTGAATGCTGCCTACGACGTGTGGCAGGTAGTCTATCCATGAAACCCTTCTAAAAGAAATCCTTATTCCATAAGGGAAAATTGTTTAATAATAGAAATCCTCATTCCATAAGGGAAAATTGTTTAACATTTATTTCATAATCTTTCGATTGTTAATACGATATATCAGGACTAATCCTACAAATGGTATTACATCCTTGATCATAATAGTATATAAAAGAACTTTGAGTTTTGATTGCTGGAATTTCGTTCATGTGTTCAATTATATCAGCTTCAATCTAGTTTGGCTCCACCATCAGCTGACCCAACTGGTTCTTGGAAAAACTGCAAGCAAAATTATGCTCAATGTAATTCATCACAGATCCGATTCTTGCAAGGTAAAAGTTGAGTTCAAGTGTGTACAGTTTATATTTCAACTCATGTAGTAATATTCCATTTTGAATATATAAAAGTATAGCCATGATATATTCTTATTGTTGATTCCTTTCTTTCTTGTGAAACAGACTTCAGGAATCATATGTTGGGTGCCATTAATGCTTTCTCGACATTGCCTCAACATGGTCTATTTATCAATTCTTGTTTTGCTCATTGCCAGTCTCAAAGACAGGACACATGGTTCGCTAGTGATTCTCCCCTGATAGGCAATAAGGTATGCACAAACTACAATTTGCCTCTCCGTGCCAATGCCAAAAGATTAGATTATTCATTTCCATTAATCTGTTGCATTCTCTTACTTTCTAAGTAACTGGGCTATTGTTCTGGATTGAGGGACTAGAATGAATGTCATGCAGTGATAAAACAAGTATCCATGCTTAAATAGGTATGCATATATATGATAAGTTCTCATCCATGGCAAATTCAGTATAGTAGAAAATTTACTTACCAGCAAATTTACCCCGAAAAATCCTTTGTTATGGGGAAAAATATTGTGATGCTAAATGGTGATGCTTTTAGCAATAAGAAGTGCATCTAAAATTTCAGTTGTTAACAAAAGATAACCCCAGCAAGAGCTTACATTGAATAAGGATCATACATACTGAGTCGGTTGAATTGCAAATATGCAGACTATTGCACAATCTGTTGGAGACTGGTATTTTGATCGAGAAGATGTTAAAGCGATTGACTGCCCTTACCCCTGTGACAACACCTGCCGCAATATAGTTTATAAGTGAGTGAGAACATATGCAGCAGTTCATCAATAAATTCACCTCTTATTTATTTTATCAATTTTTTTTAGTATTCGTCATGGTGATAAAGTCATTGCAGTTTGAGGAATGCAAATGCAATGACCAGCATCATTTCCCAGTGTCGCTTATCAGTTGATCTTTTTGTCTGCGTAGCACATTACAATTTTTACTTGATTCAGAATAAGATTCAGATTAAAAAAGTATTAAAAAGGCTAAGGTCAAGGTCTCCTTATTTGTACTTACTACGATCATTTGCTTGTTTGTTTCGTTAATACCGATTCTTTTTTAACAAAATGATAGAAGGATCTCATCTGTAGTTTCAGAAATTGGTAGAATCTTTAACTTGGTTGACAATGTGCAACTCTCAAGTTAATATATTTTCTGTTTACCTCATCACTGCTCTTTGGATGTGTAGCCTTTTTTTTTCTGACTTCATGAATGCACATACTTGGTTTCATTCTTGCTTCTGCAATTGAGCTTGACACTGCATGAATATAAGGAGGGCGATTATTTGTTCAAGCTCTTCTCTTGTTCTTGTTCATTACTTGGAGTTGGAGTTTTGACTTCCTTAACAACTTACTACTTTATCTGAATCTGGTCTCATAGTCCAAATATGGGAGACTGAACTTGGTATCTCTGTCTGCAGTGATGTTCTTTCAACCATAACGATGTCCCAGTCCACGAAGCTAACAATTAGCCCTTTAAATCTGCTTTCTATCTTCTTCATCACATTTACACGTTCCAAATGTGCACCCTGGTTTCGGTTTTGATCTTTAATGCCTGGTCAGTGAAAAAAGCGCGAAATTTGTTGTTAGCCAGACACTGTTCTTAACTGCTCTTGTACCACTGCCTTGTCATGTAAAACTCACAGCTGCCTCATTGTGTCATAGTTGTATATGTACTGATTCAGCTGCAACCATTCATTATTGTGCATACATGATTCTCCTGTGCCTGCCATATGGAGGCCAGGCTTCACATAATGTCACCTACACCTACCCAGCTAATTTCTCATTTCTACAAAAGAAGACTTTATACTTCTTTTTATGTTCTCAGTCGTTATGCACCTTGGTGTTTACTAATTCTATTCTTGAGGTCTAGTGATGTGAAAATAGGTAACACAAGCTCAACCACCTCACCTATACATGAATAACTTCGTAGTTTAAGCCACAACAGAGAGAATATGAACATTCATTCTCAACCAGTACAGAGCTCCTTAACTCTTGCCCCTGAGAGGATCCTGAAGAGACTATATCTAAGATCTGTGCTTGTTAGATTTGATAAGCTCAAGGCGTTTAAAGAAGAAATTTTCAGCTTGGAAGGGATGTAAATGAAAAACAAGGGTTGCTTTGCACGATCTTGATTAGTCCAGGATCTCAATCCTCCAGTATATATCAACGATTGAACAGTTTGATAACTGTCCACCTCATTTTCAGGGAACCTTGTAATTTGTTATTTGTCTCCAGTATCCAATGAAATTATCTATAGTTCTATACATGATCGAATCAATCCATATCCAACAACAAACGACAATATCCAAGTGAATTATTAGATACAACAAAATCGTGCATATAGTTAACTTACCATCAAGCCTTCAATCACTCACCATTCGTGTGATATTTACAGGATATAAAAACATGTACAGAAGAGTAAGAAGGGTTGTAACAACCATATAGAACAAACTCCAGCTTCCCAATTCACACACACCTTCACCACCCAAAAAGAAAACAAGAAATCTACCGTTCCCCAGAAAGGAAAGGACCGCAGAAAGTGAAGGGAAACAAACCGGGGAAAAAAAAAGACAAAAATGAGAAGTATACATCTCTTTTGATTACAACCCTTGCACACAGCTGTGTTTAGATGCCGATGCCAGAGCCACCGCCTGTGCCCAAACCCTGAGACGAGCCTTCACATCTCGAGGATCATCACCTGATAAAAGTTGCATAATTGACTCAGAGACAGGTAAAAGGAACATCGAACATTGTAATCACACAAGTTCATGGCAAAAGAACTTAATCTGCATGTTTGTAAGTGGTAAAGAACAGGAAACAGACTGGTACAGATATTGTAATCATGGTACAAAGATCCTAACTTGAGAAATTAATCTTATATTTCTGAGTAGGTGAGAGTAGATAGTACGGGCACACTACTAACCAGGACTAGAGATACGCCAATTGGCAATAGGCGAATTGCCACCGCTACTCGTATCGAGTGTAGATCCTGAAAGCGAGACTCTACTAGGCATCTCAAACATGCGTTCGTGTTCCAATTCAAACCCAAGGTCTCTGCAAGCCTTCACTTCCTCCAAGTCCATGCATAGTGACCTTCTTCCTCCTTTTGGCCTCGTTATCACTACTAGTCCACCACCTTCACTCTCCCCACTAAAACTGTTACAATGGCCATAATTGCTCATTCCCACATAGCAACACTCTTCGTCTTTTCTCTTCGTTTTATTATCTACCCACCTCTCTCTCACAACCCTCCTTCTCGAGTTCTTTCTCGACTTCTGTTTCGTGACACTACCCTTCTGCGCTTCATTTTCACTAGCGTACTCCTTTAGACCAACCATCAACCGCTCGTTCACCAAATCGCCACCACGGCGACTCCTCCGGCGAGGTGGGGTCGTCGGAAGAGAGTAACAACCGGGCTCTTCGTCGGATTCCGATGAGAGGTCAAGCATGCTGATTTTGCCAACTTTTTCGTTGTCAGAAAGTTCCTCGTCGGCGTCGAAGCTTTCAATGGACAACCTGGACAGTGACATCCCCATAACATCGCAGTCCCCGACATCGAAGTCGTCGTCGTTGGTGTACAGGGAGCTGGTGCACACAGACAGCCTGGAGAGGTTGTGGGGATGAGGTTGTCGGTCGTACCCATCATCGGTATCGTGGTCGTAATCATCATCTTGCATAGAGGAAACCATGTTCATGCTCTCATCCAAAGCCATGACTCTAAATCCGAAACAAATTCTGACGTAAAACAAAGGATCAACCGCCGAAATTAAACGAGCAAGTGACTGTGTCTTGTCCGGTGTGTGTTAGATTTAGAGATAAGAAAGAAGAAAATACAAGTGGGAGAAGGTAAAGTGAGTAAAGCAAAGCAGAAGAGAGAGCGTAGGGTCACTCACTTACGATATTGCATTCGATAGAGGCTTTTCGTTTTCTATGAATCAACCGTTGATAAGGTTAGTGTGTAAACTCAATCCCTCAACCTTATTATGTATTTATAGTTATACCCATCTTCTTGATTTTCCCTAACAACCCCTTTTCTTTTATTTATATATAGTGCCACGTGCCACAATCTTGACCCGAGTTTTCGTTTTAATCATTGATAACTAGAAGATCAAGTTGATTTGGGAATCAAAGTAATCAGAGAGAAGGTTGGACATGCTTGTAAGTCATCTCCACTCATTAAATTACTCCCTTCGATTTATAACAAATGTCGTTTTAGATATATTTTAATTATTTAAAATAAGTGTCATTCTTGACTTTGTATGCATGTTTATAATTTTACTTC
>JANKOE010000009.1:41808372-41824558 GCA_026284465.1 Erythroxylum citrifolium | reverse complement strand
CGGAAAATCATGAATGCATGTACCTATGAATAAATGCATATGCAAGAAACCTGTTCCTCTATGATTAGAGGCCAGTAACATGCTCAGTCAGTGAATGCAATGAAATCTATCAGTCCGACCCAATATTACCATTATACCCTTTGCTACCAGTAACGGGATGTTACATCATTTTTGTCGATAAAATATACCGACAGACAGATACAATCGTCAGTAAACCATCGTTGAGATAATCACAAAGGTTTCAATATTACCGACAGAAGAAGAAGAACGGTCGATAAATATCGCAAACAATTACCGACGGAGGAAGAATAACGGTCGGTAAATAACGCAAATAATTACCAACGGTTTATAGTTTTCCGTCAGTAATTGTATGCATTTTTCGACGGTCTACATTCCGTCGGTAATTGAAAGTAAGAAATTTTAAAAAAAAATTCACGACATGAATTTGTATTTGATGATCTTTAAAAAATGCATAATTTTAACAGTTATGAATTATTTGTGCATAATAAATTTATTTGTTTATATATTTAATTTGTTTAAACAGATAGTTAATTAATGATATAAAGTTAAAAGTTTCTTAATTGATAATAAAAACATTACAGTGTACATAATATGTCTTTTTAATTGAAAACAAATGACTACAACATTCCTAATATACTGGTGATCGCGGGTGCTCTGAGTTGCTACCCTGCTCCTTTAACTGCGTCATCTCCCATCTCAGTTGAGCCATCTGCTCCATCAATGTCTACATACATGTCTGAAGCTCAGTGACTTCACTTGTTTGTGCTGGTCTATTAGACGTTGTTGTACTGGACATGGAGGATTGCAAATAACATGCGGTTGCAAATAAGCCCTACCACTGACAACATCAAGATACATCTAAGTCTCATCAACAAGTTGTTCCTCCTGAGACTGTCGCTGAATGGTTTGCTGTATTTGATCCTATTAGGAAGCAATGCTTACATTAGTAAGGGATTATTAATAAGAAATAATAATAATAATGCATTAATTTCACATACATTCAGTTCTCTAAATCGACTGTTGACGAATGTCACACCGTCATGTTTCTTCGTATGAGTGTGCAAAAATAGCTAAGTAGGTGTAAGAGCAATGCCCAAAGACTTTTCCTGCATATTTAACCTAAATTGTTAGATGTGAACTACATTTTATAAAAATTTCTGCAGAGTTTCCTCTATTTTTATGATATTTTCCTCTGTTTAACAAATAAAAAAACTCAACACAGTCATATATGGCACCAGACATTTATACCATTACCATTATCTATAATACAACAAAGTAAAACATATACAAAATAAGCGTGAAGTTTAGATACTTATAAGTCTTTGTGCATGCTCGTGGTGGGTTATTGATCCTCCCGCTTTCATGGTACTAATTTATGTTTCATTGAATGCTTTCTAGGCTTAAACCTAGATTGACCACAAAATTTGCACTTTTCTAAGTCCACTTCATCTCCCCAATATAACATATATCCCAATTTGCAACAATCAATTTTTTTAACAGGCAAACCAAGACCCCTGATAAGTTTCTTTATATTGTAAAAACTATCAACCACTGTATGATCAGCAGGCAATGATTCTTTGTACCATTTAAGAATTTTATCAATACTACGATCCGAAATATGCCTTTCAGACTTTATGTTCAATATTCGAGCAATTGAAGATAATTGGGTCATTGTCTCACAATTTGGCCACAATTCTCGGTCAACTGACTGTAGTAAGTCAAAAAACTGTTTTACTTGTGAGTTAGGTTCTTCTTCAAGATTTTCCCTATTTTCCTCAATGGTATAATCGGCCCCATCATAAACCATTCGCATGTACAGATTTTCAATTTCTTCCACATAATTTGTTGTAAATTCAATCCCCCTTCATGCTCATTTAGGTTGACAGACGATTCTGCTTGATTACCCCTTGAGATGCTAGAAATGTCAGGTTCTACATGTCGTGTCCACTCAAAATAATTAGGGACAAACCCTTTTTTCAGCAAATGCCCATTAACTTCATCAATAGTAAGGAAATATTTGTGTTTGCACTTTTTACATAGATATCTGATCTTTGGCCCATTCATTTATGCAGGTTGAGAACATGCATAATGAATAAAAGCTTCCACTCCCTTAACAAATTCAAGATTAACGAAACCATCAGCGGTTAATCGTCTATACATCCAAGATCTATCCCGAAAACTCATTTCTGGACAACTGTTAATTTAAAACAGTGAATCCATAGTTAGTATCATTCATGTTAGCCAAAAATTTCAAAACATCTAAGATAAGAGATGTGAATCAGGATTACAAGTTTTCGTTGTGACCCCTAGACTCTTCGTATTTTTCACCAATAAGCCTCACAGTTACTATATATCACAAGTTATGGGTTCATGTTAGGGATGACAATAGGTAGGGTTCGGTTCGGGTTTTACTCAACCCATATCCATGTCTATTTTTTATGACTCAACTCATATTTATATCCATATCCATCGATTTTTTTGATTTACTACTCATATCCAAATCCATTGGGTTGTTCGGGTTTTTAGATATCCATCGGGTTGTATAGCACATAAAAGTATAACTTCTAAATAAAAAATATAAAGAGTAGATTTTTGCGAACGCTCCAAATCAAAATTATTTTAATAATAATAAGTCAATATTTTGATTTGTATGTACTAAAAAATCATAAAATTGGAATAATAAAAATCATAATATTTAGTACAAAGACAACACGCATTTTTCATAATTTAGAATTGGAACAAAGATTGAAATAACTAACACTTTAAATTGTCTTTGCGTAAAGACCACAACATTCAAAACTTCATCTCTGTATCATTTGCATTATTATCATCCTATAAGAAAATAAAATATGATGAAAAATGTGAGTACTGAGGAGTAAAGTGGAGATTTTAAAGTTGTTTCTTCGTATAAAATTTTATTATATTTAACCATAAATATTTAAGAAAAAATAGAGTTAATAAAAAACGGGTAGAATATGGGTATCCATAGTTTCGGTTTTACTCAACCTATATCCATATCTATTTTTTATGACTCAACCTATATCTATATCCATATCCATATCCATATTCATCGGTTTTTACGATTTACTACTCATATCTAAATCTATTGAGTCGGGTAATGCGGATATTAATCAGGTTAAAAACCCATTGTCATCCCTAATTTCTACTCACACTTTTTAACATGCATTAATAAATCATGAATTAAGATTTTTATTTTTAAAAAAATATTATTTAATAAAATATTTTGATTGATAATCAAGTAAGGACAATAATCGATATTAGAATAATGCATTTAAATTAAAAAAAAGTCGTATCAAGGTTAGTTAGGTTAAAATAATTACCAAAAAAAAAAGCTGCCGACGGGGTGGGAAAGTGACTGATACTGGAAAGTGACAGGGTTAAAGGAGTCCAAGGCCTTGGGAAGTTTCGTGGCGTTGAGGGACTGAACGAAAAGTGCGCGGGAGAGGATTTATGTTATATTTAAACAAATATTTAATGACCGGAGACCGGAATTTTAATAAGATAATATAGTTACGAAGCACAGGAAATGAGACGGAAGTTGGCGGAAAGAAGGACGGTGAAGAGGATTGGTTTAGCTTAGCAGATTGAAAGTGATGGGCTCTTCAAACAAACATTGCGTTGAAAGAGAGAGAGATATTTTTGTCTTTCACCATTGCGTAAATGGCCTCGTGTCGTGTCTCCCTAGTCTAGTGAGAAGTAGAATTCCGCGTTAAAACCTGATAACGCGTTCAATACTTGGGAGTTATAGCCCCGCCAAAGTGTGAGAAATTTCGGTTAAAACACATGCAAGTTTTAATATAATTTATATCTATTTGATTATTAAAACATCATAAGATTTAAATTTAATTATCAATTCTATTAGAAGAAAAGGGCTATCTCAGTACACTAAAACTCTTTGCTTTGCTAAGGTAGAAAGAGAATGACCTTTTAGTCACGAATAAATAACTTTACTAATACTTTAAGATTCAATCAATAAGATATAATAATTTGACATAAATTTAATAATAAAACATAATAAATTAAACGGATCAAATAAGAGATTTAATTAAAAGGTTCAACTAGTATTAGACCGTCATAAAATTAAAGAATTTAAAATATAATTGAAAAAACTTTTTCTTACTCATTATAAATTTATAGTTTAATTGAAAAAAGAGATTGTTAAATAAAAATTAATTAATTTATAAAAATTTATTATTTAACAAATTAATCAATTTTTAATAACAAAAGTTATTAAAATAAATTAAACTGAAAAGTTAAAAACTAAATTAAAAAATTAAACTCTTAACAATTTTTAGATTCAACCGGTTGAGCTTTCTAATTTTTAATCTCCGGTAAAAAGTACGTTGCCATTGCCAATAGGGAATGAATGGTAAACTGGGTTCATCACATCTTGTATAATCAAATTAATAATTATATTTGGGCTTTTGACCCAATGTTTTGCAGAATGATGTCTAGACGTTTCGGTTAGTCCTTTGGACCTAACCGTTTTCAAGGCTTATAAATCAGACTGGAATAGCCGATCCAACTGAATGATGCAGTCAAATCATTAACGACATATAGGTTGGGTGTGTATTATACGTTAAGGCGCAGGTGAGATGGGTTAAAATTATACTTTCCTCCTATTTAAAATAAGTGTCGTTTTAAAGAAATACATACTTATTAAGAAAATTAATGAAATGTCTTATATACCCTTATTAATTACATGTTAAAGTGCCTTGAAAATATAATCGGTGTAATATGTGTAATTAAGATGTAAGTGAAATTAAAGGGTAATTTTGGATGTAAAATCATAAATATGCATAAAAAATCACAAATGACATTTATTTTGAATAATTAAAATCCCTCTAAAACGACACTTATTTTGAACAGGAGGGAGTACAAATTTGCGATAACCAGAAAATTTAATCAGTTGGTTCAATTCTAATTTTTCAGTTTACTTTTTAAATTTTTAGTTTAATTTATTTTAATAATTTTGATTGTTAAAAATTGATCAGTTTATTAATTAATTAGTCAATTTTTATAAATTTAATTTTCAACTTTCCAGCTCGATTTACTTTAATAACCCTGGTTGTTAAAAACCGATCAGTTTATTATTTAATCAGTCAATTTTTATACATTAATAAGTTCTTATAAATCAAAATAAATCAGTTAATCTTAATCTTTATTTAACATTTTTTAATTAAATTTCAAATTCTTCGATTGATAAGAAAAAAAAAGTAAACGGTAATGCACAAGGCTCTTCATTTTACAAGGGCCTAGGGAGGGTTATAATGTACTCAATCTTTCTTTTATATTTTTACAAAGAGACTATATCCGTGACTTGAACATTTCAATCATATTTCAAATTCTTTAATTTTATTTAGCCTTTAATCAATTTTATGATTATTTAATAAATTGTAACATGAATTCTAATAATCACGTTACAATGTAAAATATAAAAAATTGATAAATTGTTTAACGAGTTAATAATTTAGCATTAAGTCACAAATATATTCTGGTTAATATTTATAAGTTATTTAAATGAATTTGAAAATATTTTCTTTCACGTGGAGGTGACCCTAAAGTCTAACGTAAACGTTTTTGAATTGAGAGAGAGTTTTCAAAGGGAGTTGGCCCACCAAGCGTTTGTTGCATGTAACACCGTGACTTTATCTGTACTGAACAGCCGACAATAATAAGAACCGCAGCAATTGAAATTAAAGTAAAAAAGGAAAAATATTATTCCGTTCAATTAATTATATGCCAATGCCCCCCCTTTTTTTTTCTATATTCAAAAAATAAAAAGAAACGTATCGAACCATCTGTCAGCATGCAACACGCTTAGACTTAGCTGCTGGGTGATTGACTTTGTAACATTGTACGATAAAGGATTTGGTTGTTGGTTTACGCAATCAGAAGAAGCCAACGATTAGTGTCGGTATAGTAGACATGATCTTATGCGAATTTGATGAGTTCAGGAAACTGATCTCCCTTGTACAGAAGATGCTCTTTGAGAAGAATTATTACATGCACACCACCACTCTGGCTCTCCTTTCGCCTGACATTCAAGCAATTCCAGTGGTCGGCCACAGTGTACTTTCAGAGGAGATGCACTCCTTCTTTTTCCTTATGGTTTATAACCGGCAAAATAAATTAAAAATATTCTTTATTTCATACATATTTAAATATATAAAATAAAATTTATGGACTAATTATATATTAAAAATAAAATTATAATGAGGTTATGATTATAAGATTTATATTATATTTATATATTATCCCTAAACTATTCCTTATCATTGTTCTATTCATTTGGACATTAATAAAATGTAAAAAGGCTAGCATACACTACAAGAAAATTATAAATTATTGACGGAACAAATTTCGTAGTAAGTTAGCGATGGAAATTCAGTTTCCGTCGGTAATTTTATGACAGAAAAAAATCATCGATAAAGGTAGAGGAAATTTATTCGCGAAATTTTGCTGACGGAATAGTGAAGGTCGTCGTAAAACTAGGTGCCAATGGTTGGCGGGAATAATAAGCGTCGAAGTTTATCGATGGAAGAAATATTCGTTGGTAAATTACTGACATAACTATCATTCTGTCAGTAAAATTTAAAGTTGAACGACGTCGTTTGGGTCTTCGACTTCAACATTTTTAATCAAAGGAAAATGACATTGTTTCTTAAACCTAAGACGAAGGCCACCCCCTCCCTCTCCTACTTATTTTTTCTTCATTTTCTTCCTTAATCGTCGTCGTTCCTCTACTTTCTTAATTGCCAATGTCTTTCTTCTTCAGCTTTTCTTCCAACGTCCATCGCCTTCAATTAATCATCTATTGAGGTCAGTCGTCCATGCTTTGCTCTCAGGTTTTTTTTTGCAAGAAATTTTGTTGTTAAATACTTATATGATCGTCGGTTTTGTTGATGTGGTTTGAGTATTTTGCAATTTTTCAACTGTGGTTGATTCTTTTTTGCTTCAATGTGTTTATGTTGGTGAATAATGGAAAAATACAGTAGTTTTGTTATTAGTTAGAGATGAATTCTCTTAGGGATATTGGTGAGTGGTTTTGTTATTAGTTAGAGATGAATTCTCTTAGGGATATTGGTGAGACTTAGTTAATTGCTAGATATTTATGCTTTTATCAACTTATTTTCTGTCTTATCTTTAACTAAGCCATGAATGTAACCATATGTTTTTTTTTAAATTTTTTGGGAAATTAGACATAATGAGCCCAATTGTCCCCTTTTATGAGTTCTTTGACTATGCAAGATTCATGAAACCTGTGATACTTACACATGTTGTCCATTAATTATAAGAATTTTTCTTTAATTTTATTAATAGTTTGCATGTAATCTTTGCCACTATGATAAAGTTTTTGTAAAAGGAGAAAGAGAAGTTATTTATTTTTCCCTTTGATGTTTATCAATTTATACATTGTGCATCTTTTTATGTTAACAAAAAGGGATATAATGATATTTAAATTAATCATTTCAAGATGCATGAATTAAGAAGGAGCATGCATTGCATATTGATTTCGTGTATGGGGAGCTTACTCAAGGTCACTATTTATCCTAATATCACTAGATGTTTTTCCATAATGAAAAAGATTAACATTTTTAGACTAAATGACTTTTTAACTTATAGTTTTGATGATAACAAACTACTATTATCTTTATCTTTAGTTATATTAATAACTTAATATGTGAAAGATTAAGTTCAATGGAAGATAAATGAGAAAATGAACTAATTGAATCAATGTTGTAGTTAAGGGATGAAGGAAATGAGAAAAGTGGAGCACATATGCAATTCAAATGAAGAACTAGGAATAATGAGGAATCAAGCATATAAAAATTTAAGGAAAACATTGTAATCTTTCTTTGTCATTTCAATAAATTAAGGACTCAATCATTGCATAATCATTTGCATATAATGTTACATAAATCTTTTGTCATAATCCAAAGAAACTTTAGAATGCCCAGAATGAATATTAGCTGTTGGAGTCTAAAGAAAATGCCTAGAGTAGTTCCATAAGGCTTGAAATGGAAAACGAAATGCCTATAGGTAGTTCTTAGGGCTTAAAACTAAACTGAAATGAAATGAAATCCCTAGAATGAATAATAGGGCTTTAAAATGGAGAAAATGTTTGAAGTTGTATCATAGGGCTTGAAATAAAAATGAAACGCTTAAAGGTGGATGTCGGGGCTTAAAAATAAAATATTTAGAATGAATTTTATATTAATCATATTCCTAATAATTAGTTAGATAACAATTTATATTAAAACAATTTCATAAATGATTAATAAAAAGTTAAACTTCTAACATCATAGGATATATTTTAATAATTTAGATATCATTAATATTATATTAAATAAGTAAAATCAATTGAAAGTGCCTGAGGGCCTCATTAAAGACAATCATTTGTGTTAGCAATGCATCATACTCCCTCTTAAGAAAAACTAAACTAAAGCACTTGAGGGCTCTAGTTTAAACGTCTCTTTGATATAAGTCTTGTTTAGTTGTAAAAGCTAGCTTAATTTTGTGGCTAGCATTTAAATAGAAATTGAGAATAATGGATAAACTTTCATTTCTGACCTTACCTTCTACTAGCTACTTTTTATTCCTTAACCATGTGAAAGCCTTAACCACCTCCTTTTTAACTATTCTTTTCTTCAATCAATGTGGAAATCTATGCTACCCATTTTCAATATTCACTAGATATGTCCTTGGCAAAGCTCTCCACTTTGGATTATATCTTATACTAATAGGAAGTAGCTATTTTGTTTATTACATATGGAAAGAAAGAACTAACATGAATTCTAATAAACAAAACAAGAATTTGTAAGAACTCTTACACAAAATAGTTCAATGGATAAGAGAAACCAAATGGATAAGAAAAAGAGTTCTCAACCAAAGCCAAGCATCTAACTAAACCCTGTATAACTACATCTTCATTCTTGATGGCAATTAATTTTAACAAACTATGTGACTCTAGACCTTTTATTTACTTTTGATTTTTCTATTAGAGAACTTGTTTTAATATTATTACCCTTTTGTGTAGCTAGAATATCTAATTCTCTATAGGACTTGGTTCGATTAGATATGGCTCTTATTTTGGCTAGTTCATACGTTCTTATCTCTTTTATTTGCAATATATTATTCATATCACTCACCAAAAAAGGTAACGATGGGAACATATGTCATACATTAAGGACTTTACTGAAAGAAGGAAGTTAAAATAATTAAATTAACAAATTTAAATATTACTTAAAAGTTTTGATTCGAACTAGTGGGGAAATACAAATAAATTAAATTTTGCAAAAGTTATTAATGGTATCTTCTTTTTTCAATTAGCTTAACGAATCAAGAGGTAATAGGAGAAATTCCACTACAACATTCTTTTTTATGATTAATATGTAATTTAATATCTCTATACATCATCAGAGAATCATAGTTCTTATATATGCTCAATAGGAACATAAATAGGTCAAAGTGAGTAATCCAACTCCAAGCTAAAAAAAAATTAGAGTGCCTATCAAGGACTTCTTACAGCTTATGTCCTAGACATTTTTCGTTTTGGCTACTTATGCTACTTCATGTATATCTGTACCTATGCTCAATTTAAAAATTATCAAAAACTTGCTAATTGTTTGTTGTCTTTCTTGCAGATCATGTTCTATGTTGAGGAGTGTCGATAATTGGTCCATTAGATTAAAAAAAATCAACTTTAGGTACCCACACAAACTTGGTCCTTGGAGTTCTCTTTGTGTGATAGTAGAGCCTAATAAATGATTAGCATATGATACACTCTTTTCATGAAAATATGACCTATAGTGATTTAGAGAAAATGCAATGCTTTTTTGTTTCTCATAAGGATTTTTATTAAATGAGAGCAAGTATCATGCTTTTATGCTTATAAAGAGACCTATAATAATTGTGAGTTTGTTTCATACCATTTTAATGAGAAAGAGGCCTATATGAATGAGAAGGCAGTTGTAATAATGGTTTTCCATAATAATGGTTTTGCATAATAATGTTTTTTGCACAATAATGGTTAAGATCTTGAAAAAATTTGTATGTTATCTTTGTCCATATATGATATTGCGAAAAATGGTTATGATGTATTTAAGGTTAATTGTTCTTTTTTAAGCAGAGATCGAGGCTTCAATTGCTTAAGAAATATTATAAATTGTAGGATATGAAAAAATAGGTAATTATTTATTGTCATTCTTGCAGACCGTATTCTGCGTTGTAGAGCGTCAATAATTGTTCAACCACATTCGCCTTCTTTGTAGCTTGCGATTATCCGTATATTAACGTAAGTCGTTCAACTAAGTAATATTTACAATATGATCGTTTTTTTTGTTGTTCTTTGAAATTTTACCTCTAACAATGATTGATGAGTTTTTAGGTTGGTGTTTAAAATCGTAGTGCTTGCTTAAAATCAAACTTTAGAAATAAACTTGTAGGTGATTAATTGAAACATAAAGACTTGAACTTCAATGTGATTAATTCAAACTTAGTCTTAACAAAAGAAATTCACTTAATTGACATGAAAATTCTTTACATAATAAACTCCTAGGATGGCATATAGGTTGGAAACCTGTGATACAGCTTCCATAAGGCTTATTGGTGAAAAATTCCACGAGTCTAAGAGTCACAGCGAGAACTTTCTTTCTTGATTCGTAGGTGTAAACAATGCTACTATAGTGCTTGTTTAAAATCAAACTTTGGAAATGAACTTGTAAGTAATTGATTGAAACATAAAGATTTGAACTTCAATGTGATTAATTCAAACTTAGTATTAACATAAGAAATTCACCTAATTGACATGATAATTCTTTGCATAATAAACTCATAGGATGTTATATAAGCTGGAAACCCGTGATGTAGCTCCCCTAAGGCTTATCGATGAAAAATTCCATGAGCTTAGAAGTCACAACGAGAACTTACTTTCTCGATTCACAGGTGTAAGCAATGCTACGCACCATAGTTTTTGTTTAAAGTCAAACTTTAGAAATGAACTTGCCATAGTTTTTGTCTAAAGTCAAACTTTGGAAATGAACTTGTAAGTGATTAATTGAAACATGAACACTTGAACTTCAATGTGGTTAATTCAAACTTAGTATTAACATAAGAAATTCACGTAATTGACTTGACAATTCTTTGCATAATAAACTCCTAAGATGGTATATAGGTCGGAAACCCATGATGCAGCTCCCATGAGGTTTATCTTTCCTCACAAATTCTTCTATGAAGTAGTAAGGTTCTTATGACTTAAAATGTGGTGATTGCCAAATCACTAAGGTTGAATTGGTTGTGATATGAGTTTTCTAATTTTGAAATCATATAATGGGATATGTTGGTTTCAATTTGGAGGGGAAATGGTCAGATGCTTGTAAAAACAGGAAATGAAGAATATAATGATATGTAAAGTAAAGATTAAATGTTCTATAAGATTAATATGGATACTAATATAATGATTATTATATCTAACTATGAAATCACTTTTTTAAATAACAGTTTTGTAGAAATGAGTAATGTTGATAGATCTTGGATATATAGATGATTAACACTTGATGGTTTCATTAATCTTGAGTTTATTAAGGGAGTTGAAGCTTTTATTCACTATGCATGTTCTCAACTTGCATACATGAATGGTCCAAAGATCAGATATTCATGTAAAAATTACAAACATATCCGTTTTCTTCCTATTGATGAAGTGAATCTCCATTTGTTAAGAAAATGGTTTGTTCCAAATTATTTTGAGTGGAAACAACATAGGGAGCCATTAATTTTTCCTCAAGGGCTAATAAACTAAACTCGTCAATAAATATGGAAGGGTTTGAAGGAGAGACTAGATTTATAATAAATAATGTGGGTGCAACTGAAAATCCTTACACTTAAATGGTTTATGATACAGCCGGTTATAGCTTTGAAGCAAATATAGACAATCTTGAAAAAGAACCAAACCCACATGCCAAAAAGTTTTTTGACTTACTAAAATCAGTTGACCAAGAATTATGGCCAAATTGTGAGACCATAACTCAATTATTTTCAATTGCTTGAATATTGAATATAAAGTCTGAAGGCATATTTCTGATTGAACATAAAATTCTTGCTTGGTATAATGAATCATTGCTTCCTGATCATACAATGGTTGATAATTTCTACAATATGAAGTAACTTATTAGGGGTCTTAGTTTGTCAGCTGAAAAAATTGATTATTGAAAATTGAGATGTATGTTGTTTTGGGGAGATGATGTGGAATTACAAGAGTGCAAATTTGTGATCAATCTAGGTTCAAACCTAGAAAGCATTGTATGAAACAAAAATTAGTACCCTAAAAGCGGATGTATTATTTCCCACTAACTTCGAGACTTTAAAGACTATATGCCTTTGATGTTACGACATCTCACATAAGATGACATAATAAACATAACCAAGAAGATACAATAATGTGTCATCCATCAGATGCACTGACATAGAAATATTTCAATAACACTCATTCTAAGTTTGCAGCTAAAAGTCTAAATGTTAGGTTGAGATTGTCGATAGATAGATTCTAACCTTTTGGTCAATCCGACCAACAATATTCATCATGTCCAATCATAATTATTCTTTATAATTTGCCTTCATAGATGTGTATGAAGGAGGTATATATGTTCTTAACGATTATCGTGCTAGGGCCTACGAATCTAAAACATAAAATTGATGTATTCTTACAACCATTGGTATTTGAATTGCATCATCTTTGAGAATTTGGTGTGGAGACATATGATGTGTCTTTTAAACAAAATTTTTGTTGAGAACAGCTTTGATGTAGATTATTAGTGATTTCCTTATGTATGCTATTGCTATGTTGTCTAGATGGAGCACAATAGAGAAATTAGCTTGTCCTTACTGTGGTAATGATACTGATACTTTTTATCTTCTTAACTGGGCCAAAACATCTTGGTTTGACAACCACAGAAAATTTCTTCCTTTAGATCATCCATTTAGATGCAATAAACTAAAGTTTATTAAAAATAGGATGGTACAAACACCTCCTCCCCCTCACAAAGCTGGTGAAGAGATATTGCAAGAGATTGATGAATTAGGGTTACTGAAAGTTCAGAAATTGAAGGTGAAGAAGTTAATATAAGCATTAGTAAAAACTTTGGTTGGAGAAACAAAGTATCTTTTGGGATTTGTCATATTGGAAAACTAATTTGATACGTCATAATCTAGATGTGATACATATTGAAAAAAATATATTTTTGACAATTTGTTCAATACCATAATGAACATTGAAGGGAGAACAAAAAACAATGCAAAAATCACGAACTGATTTGAAACTTTTTTTGTATAAGGAATTAATTAGATAAAGATCTTCGCATCGGTAAATATCCAAAAGCATGTTATATT
This sequence comes from Erythroxylum citrifolium, assembly GCA_026284465.1. Classification (NCBI taxonomy): domain Eukaryota; kingdom Viridiplantae; phylum Streptophyta; class Magnoliopsida; order Malpighiales; family Erythroxylaceae; genus Erythroxylum; species Erythroxylum citrifolium. The sequence goes on along the minus strand of JANKOE010000009.1, from coordinate 41,811,130 downwards.
TTGGATAAAAAACAAAAGAAATTTTTGTGTGAATGGTTGAAAAGTCCCGATGGTTATGTTTCGAACTTGGCAAGGTGTGTGGATATAAGGAAGTATAAATTATTTGGGATAAACGTCATAATTGTCATGTGTTTATGCAAAGACTAATTCCAATTGCGTTTCGGGAGTAGTTATCGAATAAGGTTTTAGAAGCTATAACAGAATTAAATTTGTTTTTCAAAAGCTTAACATCATTTGAAATAATGTTAGCTGGAATGGAAAAACTAGAAAAAGAAATTCCAATTATCTTGTGCAAATTGGAAGGAATTTTTCCTCCAAGCTTCTTTGACTGTATGGAGCATCTACCTGTAAATTTAACACAAGAAGCCAAACTTGCTGGCCCAATTTAATATCGATGGAAGTATTATTTTGAGAGGTAATTATAGTTAATATTTAAATAAAAATTATAGCATGTTTTAATCATAAATTTGTGATAACCTTATTTGTAATGTAGATTTTTACATCACTTGAAGAAAATTGTAAAAAAACAAGGCTAGAGTTGAAGTTTCAATATGTAATGTTTATTTAGTGGAGGAAGCAAGTACATTTCATTCACATTATTTTGAGTCGCATATGCAGACAAGAGAAAGAAAAGTTCTTTATATTGACAATGGGGGCGAAGCGAGTGATATTAATGGTAACTTATCCATTTTCACATATCTAAGACGAACATACAAACGTTCAACAAGAAGAATGTTAACAAAAGAAGAAGTAGAGGTTGTCCATAGTTACATTTTATTGAATTATCAAGAGGTACAATCTTTCGTGCAGTAAGCTTAAGTTGATTTTGAAATTGATTATTTGAGTTTTTAAAGTTAGTGTTGCTCACAACTAAATTACATAATAATACTTTTAGATTATATGAGGAATGGTTACGCAAGCTAATGCCCAAGACAACAAAGGATGATATCAATAAAGAAGTTAGAAGACACTTTTTTCAATGGTTCGAGAAATATGTAAGTAATCACAGAATTGCAATAATTGAAATGGTTGAATTATCATATCAAAGTGTTTAAATGGCATTATACTATTTAAAACGGAAAAAAATTAATGTAGGGCTCAGAAAATCTAATAGAGAACAAGTTCATATGTGATCTTGCGAAAGGGCCTTTGCAAACTATTAAATCGTATACGGTGTATTTTGTTAATGGATTTAAATTTCATAAAAAATATCATAGTCATAGTATGACAACAGTAAATATTGGGGGCATGCAAAGATAATTGATAGATTACAATGGTAAAATTATTGAGATACTCAAAATTGAGTACCTTGAATTGCCAATAAAACAGAGTGTTATATTTAAGTGTGATTGGCTTGATCCAACTCCTAATGTTGGAGCAAAAGTGCACAGTCGATATAATTTAGTTGAAATCAACCAGCAAAGAAGATTTAGACAATTTGAACCTTTCGTGTTGGTGATGCAAGCGATCCAGGTGTATTATGTCCATTTTCCCATCTTATGACGAGGTAAGTCAAATTGGTTGGCCGTTTGCAAAGTAAAACTTCAAGATATTTTTGAATTACATAGAAAAGGAGAAAATAAGAGAAATAAAAGTGAAGCGTTTCAGGAAGATGTTTATGAAATAAACGCATGTGTAACATATGAAGAGAGTGAACCTTTGAACAATCCAAATAATGAATATATTGAAATTTTATCTGGAGAGGATGAGGAGGGCGAGAAATCTGAAGAGGAGCCTGAGTTTGATTCTAATTATTCAGAAAAAGAAGATGATGATTATTTTGATTTACAATTAAGTGATGATAGTGATTAATTTGTGTTTGTAATAGAATATTATATGAATAAATCTATTATTGTATCAACAATATAATGTTATTTGTATTTAATTTATATTGTTCTATTACTGGAATATTCAATAAAATGTGAATTTCAGGTTAAAAATATGCCACAAAAGAGAAAACAATATTTGTTGCTACCAAGGTTCAGGTTACCATGTTTTTTAGGTGAAGCATCACATTCTGCAGATGCTACAAAATCAAGTGTTGTATGTCCAGCTACTGTACATCCGGATGAGACATCACCTTCCATACTTATAGTCCCTATAAAGTTACCTTTTGAACCTGGTGTTACACTATCCAACAGCCCTGCTACACCATCTACTAGCCCTACATCATCCACTACCCCTACACCAACAGAGATATTAGGGGTAAACGTTGTGGATGATGGAGGCGGTTTCCAACTTGAAACTAAGAGAGCTAATGGAAGAACTTACATCACAATTGTCAACAATCTGTTAGTGAAGTTCTAATAATTTTGTAATTCATGCATGATAACACCATTAGTTTATACTTAAGTTATATGTCTTAATTTAAAAATTATTTAAAAATGCTTATATATTAGGTTGGTTCCGTCTGGAATGTACTCCAGAAATATCTTATCCAAGTTCAAGTAGATGATAGATCTTGAGGGTTGTATATGGAAGAATGTCTCTCAGGTGACAAAGGATTTTTATTATCAGGAGTTTGAGTTCCAAAAAATATATTCTTTAATCTTTTTTATTTTATCTAATTTTACACATTAATTAGATAAATATTGTCGTTTATAAGTACTTAAGTGTGTTTTCTTTTTTTTTTCAGAAAGAATTTTTTCGAGATTCAAAATTTGAGGATGTAATTTATAATGTGTAACGCCCCAAATTAGGGGTTAGCATATTAAGCAAATTTAGTCCGATTTATGTTCTGTCTCTTTGACATTTTGGC
>JANKOE010000009.1:41797331-41808272 GCA_026284465.1 Erythroxylum citrifolium | reverse complement strand
TGTGATGTTTGGTTTTGTTTGTTCTGTCTTGGGTGGCATCCATGTATCCTCCCAGGGGGTATTTGGGTGTTACATATTGTATGGGAGAGGCGTGCTCATACACGTTATAGAGGCTTTCTTGGTTCGATACACAAGAATGGTATATGAATATCATATATATCTGAAGAATTATGGACTTGTTGACAGGAGTATTGGGTATCACCCAAGGCAATGTCCATTTTAGAGTGCCTTTCTGCCAATAAATGTGGAGGACCGGATGAAAAGAGTCTACCCATACACACTGGAGGATCTTTGACCCACCAGGAGCATGCATTTCGACTTGTAAGTATCAAAACTTTACACTTATATTCTGATTTTTGTACTTTGATGTATGAAAGTTGATTTCAATGTAATTTGATAAATGAAATTTAGAATGAAAATATATGTATATTATAGAGAATAATAATGTTATCAATGTCTGGTTCCATTAATGACTGTGTTGTTGAGTTAATTTTTTTGTCTAATAGGGGTAAATATCATAAAAGTAAAGGAAACTCTACCGAAATTTTTGTAAATTGTAGTTCACTTATAAAATTTGTTATGATACAGGAAAAGTCTATAGGCAGAAAGCCTACAACACGCCAACTTTTTTTGTACACTCACGCCAAGACGCATGATGGTATAATCTTCGTCAACATCTGATGCAGACAAAATCTATACTTTAATATTAATTCTTAAAAATTATCACTTATTAAAACAAACAATTATAAAGATATGACCAAATACAAGAAAGCATTGAATGACAATCTCAGAACTCTAAAACTATATATGAGAGTCAGACATATCTTGATCCAGTGGGTGGTAGAGACTGTCATGGAAGGATATTCGGCTTAGGTTCATTTGCAAACATATGTTATTCGCAATCCTCTACTTCTTCTACAACTGGATCTAGTAGATGGTCTGCATCAAATGAGAGAGTCGTTCAAATTGAGAACATAGTAGAGAGGTTGATGGAGTGCATAATCCAGTTCTGTAAAAAGGTGGATGAGTTGAAGGGGAGGGACAGGACCTCATCGCAGCACTCAGAGCATCCGCCTTCACCACCTGCATAGCTTCTAGATAAGTGAATGTATTTGATAGTCTGCTACTATTAAGTTTTTGTATGAATTTTTAATTTACATTTATTTTCAAAATACTTATTCGTGTACATTATAATATTTTTATTATATTACCAATCAGAATAATGTTTACTTTATATTTATCAATCAATGTTATATTATTTATAGAAATTAAATGTAAAAAATTCAAAACATTATCAACAGAAAACTCAGGTAAGAAGTGCGAAATGATGATTGAAATTTATCATAGCTATATTTCCCAACGGAATTACAATATTCTGTCGGTAAAAATTTTGTGACGGATAATGCTTTCCATTGGTAAATTTAGTGACGGACTTACAATTTACTGTCGGTAAATTCACTAACAGAATATTAGGAATCTATCGCAAATTTAACAACTAAATATTCATAAATACAAAATTTCGTCGCTAAATTTATCAACAGATTCCTTATTTCTGTCGCTAAAATTTACCTATGGCCGTTTCTTCGACTATTCTTTCTGTCGGTAATTTCTGTTACCAAATTTGTTTCCCGACGGAAATTCTTTACTCTTTGTCAATAATTTATGTCGATAAAACTTATTTTTCTTGTAATGACACATTATGTTTTTCCTTATAAAGGAATTAGTCGACCTCATATGCTAAAGTATAGAAATAGTTAAATAAATGTGTGGGTGCTTTTTAGAGAACAAGTTCACTGAACTAACCCAATATAAGAAATCTATTTAGATCATTACTTATATATTTATGGAATTCTCATTGTGATGATTGTATAAGTGATCATTTGACTTAGGTCTTAAAAGTTATCTTGTATAGGGATTGCTATATTTTGATGCTACTTATAACTTATTTAATCATAGGTTATTCAATCGATAGTCATTGGATGCAGCATGAATTATATGAAGGTAATTGTTTGATCAAGATAAGATCCATCACTATAAAGTAAATAGGGATAATGTTATGTTGTTCTCATTTAGTATTGATTCAAGAAATCTTTGGCTAAGGTAGAATGACGTTTTGTAAATAATTTACATATGTCATTAATTGAATCAATAGCTAATGGCAGAGAACTAATATGACTGGACTTAAAATATAGTAGACATTAATTATATGTTCTATGTCTAATCGGAACATTGTATGATGAAATGATTTAATTATATAGAAAAATCATGCACATAAAGGTTAGTCAGAACTACTTCCAAATTCTTAAATATTTGGGTAGCCATAATGCGTTACTAGACGCCAATCTTTATCTATGATTATAAATTGTTTAATTTGAGAACTAAAGATAAATTAAAAATAATTTTAATTTATTTAATTCTAATTATAAATTAGAATTATAATTTACAATCATTGTTAACATATTTAGAAATCTAACGAATCTCACATAAAGAACGAGTTGAAGAAAGAAAATATATTTTAATCAAGTTGAACTTGATTGTAAAGTTTGATAAACTTTATAATTAAATATGATATATTTCATAAATAAAGATTAATATGAAATATTGGATCTTATTTAGACATAATTGGTATTTAATTAGAATTATTTGTAATTTTAATTAAAGTTTAATTCAAATAAGAATTTAATTTCAATTACATTACTAAATCGTCCAAAACTTGTTATAAATATACTTAAGCTCTATGAAGCTAGCACTTCTTCCTTAGCTTTTTCTGAGTTACAGAATTCTCTCAATTTGTTGTTTGGATACCATTTGAGGCTGAAAACTTGTGCGGCTATAATGATTGATATGGATCAATTTCGTAAATATTTCGAAAGATACAGCAAGAAAATAATCAAGCTTCAGAATAAAATATAAATTAAGATACATACTTTATTATAAATTATGTATTAATTATTTCATACAATTAAATTGATCTTAATTTTTATAAAATCAAAATATAAAAAAATTTCGTAATTGCTATCAAGTTTGGTCATGATTTTCCAACATCTACTCCACCAAAATCCCTCAAAAGTCAATTGAAGGATACATTCAAAAGCTGACAACTAGAAAGTATGAAAAGTTGTGATCTTTCTCCGCCCAATCAGAGAGCATAAACGGAAAAAAAAAAAAGTGAAAGAAAGATACAGTTCCCTTAATTTCTATTCAATTTTCTCAACTAGTTCCGAGCAAATCGTAACCTTGTGAGCAAGATCACCAAAAGGGTAAATTAAATGTTGGGTCCTCTTACGGCTCTCGGAAGGGGGGATATTTGCAGAACTACAGTCTGCAGAGCTCTGTCAGATGGTGACAAGCAGATGACAATCACTTGATTAACCATTTCTACAACTTTGCATTTTCACCGTAAAATTGACTGAATTGATCTATTCTTTTACTTGAATCGGAAGATTCCTGCCTGCTTTATGAGAGTGCTTCTTAGGATAATGTACTGTCTCAAAGGAACTACAAGACGATACCTTTCACATAGCCCTTATTAGATCAGGGGTCACAATCTCTTTGTACGGACCAGAAAGTTAGCAACTCTCAGTTCAATTGTGGGGTTCCCTTTTCCTGCCTTCAACATGAACTCTCTGCAAATGCACAAGGCACCCTAGCGCGTGTATTTTAAGTTATGGCGCGTGAGCCACCATTGAGAGATGCGGGGTTGGATAGCTCCTGGAGTCTTGCAACTCAAGGAAAGCAAACTTATTGAGGATGTTTTAGAAGATGTCTTAAGATAAGACAGCCAGATAATTACTAATTTCTTGAAAAATCAAAGGAAATGAAAAGAAAGTCGTAAAGCTGTTGCGAAAGTGATTATTAATCATCTCTTGTCTTTTGGATAGCAAAAATTGGCGAAACCTTTAGTGGGAGAAAAAAAAGGTTTAATCTTTGAGGGTCTCACATTAATTTCTTTTCAGTTTTCTATGCTGTAACTGAGATATTTGGATAAGCTGTTGGAGCTCCATGTAAGATGTGAAAGACCACTTGCTCGCCAAACAATCTTCCTGATTAAATCTAACAAAACATCTTTCTTTTTCAGTGGATTTGTTTATGACAGTAACTAATGCATATCGATGAGGTAAAAGAAGACACGGATTGAAACACGCCTTATTCTGCAATTCTACCCCAAACCCAGGAGTGGAAAACCGACAAGAAGGATAGTCCCCTCACAATTTATATTGGAAAACCAGAGAGAATTGGAGAAATGAGTTTTGTATCAGACCTATATACAAGAGAAGAAAAATCTGTGGCACACACCTGTAATTGAAGAAAAGAGCATTTGTTCAAGCCTCTTTAGTTTCTTTTCGTAATTGGACCGGCACCTTTTTCCAAACTAAATATGTCCGTAGGCCGCTGTGAGTCTCTGAATGTCCTTTTGAGCCATACCAGAATTTTGCATATGCTCTTGTTGCTGCTGGTTATGAGGCCACAGACCACTTGAATTTCCTGTCAGAAAATGTGTCTCTGATTTCATCTCATTGTCTAAAGATTGAGGATTTTGATCGTGTAAAGCAGCAGCCATTAGCAATTGATTTTGAAGGCATTCGGGCCATTTGATGTCCTCCTGATGGCCTTCTATTAGATGGTTTTGACCCTCTTTATCTGTTGAGTTGCAATCCCCCAATCCCCAGGAAAAGATGGTATTTTCAAAGAAGCTGTTGCTGCTTTGCATTTCTCCACTTCCACTACTTCCACTACTGCCATTACCATTGTTGACTGGAGCTTCCCAGAACCGAGAACTGCTGGTTGCAAATGATGGGACTGAAGGGTTAACAGAAGAAAGACTGACAGAAGGCTTGTAGGCCATAGAAGTAGAAAGAAATGCACTTGTTGCGGAGGGAAGAATGGCAGGCATTGCACTGGAAGAGAAATCCGAATTCATGTCAAAACTCTTGCTGGTTTGTGGGAACCAGAGAGAAGGGATTGAATTTGTTGTGAGCCTAGCATTTGACAATTGCTGAAGAGGGAACTGTCCCATGAAATCCGAAGGTCGGCAATTGGTTGTAGTAGTTTCATGGTTGGAAGTACCGAACCTGTCCAAAAACAGCTCCTTGTTGCTTGCTGGTGCCATCAAACTGTTGTTATTACTTCTGTTGATAGCGTTACTGTTACCAGTACTTATGGTTTTGGAGCTCGGAGAACCTTCCTCATGCAATCGATAACCCTGCGGAGAAATTGAAGATTGTCTGCTATCTCCTTGCTTAGAACTATCGGCTTTGAGGAGGTTCAGTTCACTTGAAGCAGAGAGTTTCTCTTTAGCAGGTTGCTTCTTGTCGTCTACGCTTTCAACCTCTGAGAGTGGTTTGTGAGTAACAGGGTCAATGCCTCTCTGCCTAAGTTTCTTCTTCAAGCAAGAATTCCACAAATTCTTTATCTCATTGTCTGTCCTTCCAGGCAATTGTGCCGCAATTTGAGACCACCTAAGTAGTCATGGAGAAAGAAACAAATTTTCTTAAATGATAATGAAGAAAGAGAATTCACAAATAAGAACCAATTGCTTTGAAAGAGGAGAAGTAATAGTACCTGTTTCCCAGTACAGCATGAAGCTCAACGATGAGATCCTCCTCCTGTTGCGAGAATGAACCTCTCTTCAAATCAGGCCTCAGGTAGTTAATCCACCTTAATCTACAGCTCTTTCCACACCTCTGCAAACCTGCAACATTCAAACAATCCCATGAATATAAGTTCCCGTTTTCCTCTTTCCTACATAACATTATCAAGAAAAGCAAAAAATCACGGTCTAAATTACCGGCTTGTTTGGGGACAGAGCTCCAACAACCATGACCATACTTGGTAATATGCCTCAAAAGTTTCTCATCTTCCTCTGGCGACCACAGTCCTTTCCTGAGCTTCTGCTTGTAGCAGCAAGAGTGCCTCCCCATTTCAAGCAAAACCCACCCGCAATGAGGGATGAAGAGACAGCTTTCCCAAAGCAGCAAACTTTTTCGCTGATTCCTAGACCAAGTTTCAGCAACTAGAACAGGTAGCTCTGGAAACAGATTTTTGTTTTCAATGGATTTGCTTTGGCTGAGAATATGTAAGCAGAAACTGGAAGAGAGAGAGAGAGAGAGAGTTGTAAAAGAGGCTGACAAATGAAGCATCAGCTGAGAAAGAGCGTTGAATTAATATAGGAGTTAAGCTCCAAGGAAGCTAAGTCACAGTCACAAGGTGTGAAAAGTCACTCTGTTTTCTTCTCTCCTCTTTCATTATGAATAAAAGCTTATGTTTTTAATTTTCTCCATAGACAGAGTTGCTTCCATCTCGTCAAAGGGCACAGAATTTATGTGGCCTGAGCCAGAGGGGTAATTTTCAGCACACAGTCGACGTTTAAGCCATACCTTTCTTCTTAACCCACTGTTTTTTAGCTACAACTTCCATTTCATGATTGAAAGGAGCATCTTAATTTCACAAATTGTGATAAATCTTATTTACTTTGGGGCAGTTTTGGCCAATTCCTTCCAAGTTATGATCACTTGCAAAAGTTTCATCATTACGTGGAAAGAATTAAATCGATTTGGTCATATTCTCTGCAAAATAATGATGTGTTCCCAATTCTGATAAACTCCACTTGTTCTTGCGAATTACCATAACCAGCCGTGTTTTTCCATTTCAGAAATAACGGTTCTCTATTTTTTTTTCCTCTTTTCAGCTTCTTGTGAAATTACGTCTATTGATTCCTTGTCCACTCAACTGCTACGAAAATGTCCAAAACGGATGCTAATCCACCTGTAAAATTAATTATATTGAAGGTGACCACTTAGTCGTAGTCTTTTCACACTACCAACTTAGAATTCTTCTCTTCGCTCAAGATAATTCCATGTTTAGATACATGTCTGTTCTTCTTAACCATCCACATCCACATCACCCTGCACTCGGCGTAAATGGATACATTAGTTTATAGTTATAGTTAAAGATCCAGCTTTTTTTACCCAAGGCGTAGGTGAGTTGATAAGAAACTTTTTTTTGGCTTAAGTGAAGTTATGGGTTCGAAGCCTTCTCATGTATGCAACCGTTTAAAACTTGGGATCAGTGCTTTGCCTCCCACAAGGGACCTATCTAGCTCGAACGGGGATTAGTCTAGATGTGGATGACTTAAAGATGTCTTCCTATAATTAAGACCTGCCTATGACATCTCGTGGATAATTAAAAAGAAAGATCTAGCTTTTATTTATTTCAAAAACAATCTTTATACTAAATGTCAAATTACAAAAAACCCATCTTTTGTTTTAAGTTTAAATTTTCATTTTTTAATCTTTCATCTAATAACAATACAAATAATTATTAAACTTACAAGGCACTCCATAAAACTAACTATAAATGATTAAATGATTTGGTGATTTCGAACAACCTCTCTGCTGTTAAGAGTAAAGCTATGTATTATCAGGGACGGAGTCATGTTATAGGGGAGGCCCCCCCTTTCAAATATTTTTTTTAAAAGTACTTATATAATTAAAAATTTTAAAATTACAAATATAAGTGGCTCCTTTTTTTTAAAAAAATTCCTATATTCTCTTCTCTTCTCTTCTCTTCAACTCTGCATGTACAGCCCTCCTTTCCCGGCTCTCCTTTAGAGTTGAATCTGGTTCTGTGCCTGTATATTATTGGACCATCTCATATATTGTATGTAAGGGTATCATTGTTGTTACCCATGAAATGTTCAAAATTACATATTCCTAAATATGTAAAGACTCGATGATGATGGAACTCTTTTTCATCAAAATTCTAACCTTGTGAAATAATAATAATTAACCCAAAACTTCTTGCATGAAAAAAGACCGTACTATAGCTACATCTTTATTATAGCCTAAAGTCGGTAGAGGAGTCCTTAATAGGACAAGATATTTAATGGTCCGTCATTAAAATAATTATATTTATGATTCTGCATTGAGATTGTATTTGTTTTTTCTCAATGATGGGTTGGGGAACGTTACAGCAGCATGACAGTTCGTATAATTCTATAGAACATAATATGAAAATGGACGGGTTCTATCGAGAGAGCGTAGGTAGGAAGATTCGAACACGAAATTTTTTGACTCCATACTTTCTATTCCACCAATTCGACCACTCCTGATAGGCTTCTTTTGGAAACCTAGCTAGCTGTTTCCACCTTCTTATAATACTTTTGATTTTATTTTGGATTAATATTTTTTAAATATATTATTTTAATAATTAAAATTTTACAAAGAGTAATATTTTTGAAATCACAAAGTAACTCCAAAATATAGAAATTATATCCAATTGATTAATTAAGAAATTCAATTCAATATGTTCAGTAAAAAATCAAATTGACAAAGATGTGTATATTTTGGTTAGGTAAATTTTAATATTCTTATACTTTGTTCTATCAACTAATTCTTTAATCCTCATCTTATAATAAAATAGTTGAAAATAAAATATGTATTATTAATTTACATAAGTGTTTGAAATTAATATGTACAAGGTTAATTATTATCATCCTATAATAAAATACCATAAATGAAAACTTCAAATGAGATTTTTGAAGGCTTATTATTTATTTGGATTAAAGTCGTGACCTCTCTTATGGTTTAATATTTATTAAATTTAAAGTCATCAATTTTTTATAAAATTTCTGTTAAATGTAATTGGTTCGTTCTTTAAATGTAAGTTTTAAATAAAAAATATGTATATAAATAAAATAATTTAGATTAAATTAGAGATTAACAAATTTAATCATGTTAAAATGAATCAATTATGTCAATAATTGAAATTTTTTTATAAATTTCGAATTTTAATTTTAAATAATTACAACACAAGGAAAGTATATTTTTCATCTTTAGAATTTATATTTTACGTGTAACACGATGAAAGTGTTACAGTGGATAATGCAACGGCACGATCTGATGATGAAAGATCGAATGAGCAAATGCAAATGGTTAGATTAAGACGATCGGACGGTGTAGAAGAAGTGATGAGGTCAATGTTGCGATGAAAGCAAAAGGATACAGTATTGGGTGCGGTGGGCCCACTACGCTACAAAACAGATGCATGTGCTTGAAACAGATCTCTACGCCATCTTCAAGGGGCCCGAGTGTCTGAAATTATAGGGAGAGGGACATTTTCGATGATTGAAGGACTTATTTGTCTTTTTATCGTGTTTTTACATAAAGCTCATTATGTACGCCTAATACATTTTATCCCCTCTCCTTTCCTTTCACACATCACTTCCCCCTAATACCCCCATCATGCATATTTTTAGCCCTAAATACTAATGATTTAAAAATAAGCTCAATCAAAGTTTGAAAGATTCAATCAGTAAATATTAAATAATTTAAATTATTATTGAAAGAGATTGCCTTTTCTTATTGAATAATTTGATGTTTAATTGAAAATAAAGATTGTTAAGCAAAAATTAATTGATTTTTATTTATAAAAACTTATTGATTTATAAAATTGACTTATTAATTAATATATTGATTAGCTTTTAATAACAAGATTTATTAAAATAAATCGAATCGAAAAGTTAAAAATTAAACTAAAAAGTTGAATGGTGTAATTAAAATTTTTTACAATTAAACTAACCAAACCTTTTAAGTTTTTTAATCATTGCTAAACACTCTTTTTATGGAAAAATAAGTAATATCTATTTTCCATAATAAAAACCTATCAAATTCTTGACATGTAAAAAATTATGTGAATAAATCATAAAATTCCAATTGGTTGAGTCGGCTGTGCCAGGCCCAGGTCTAGGCCCATATGTCCGAAACTCATTCGCAGGTGTTAGTCCCCATGTAAACGTAAAGACCTACATGAAGACCTAAACCTAGCATCTATCCTATATATAAGGTACTATTCCGCCATGATACAGGTACGAGACTACAACCCTACTTTTCTTGGTTCTCAACAACAAAAACCTTCTCCATAAGACTAACTTGAGCGTCGAAGGGGCCTTCCGGGAAATAACCCCCGACGTGCCTTGCTTGTTTTGCAGGAATCCAGCAACCACAATATCTCAAGATCATGGATCCGAATAACAACGTCCAGCCCCAGCAGAATCTGGCAGAACCAGTTGGAGCCCACCGTAGGGCCCGACATCAGGACACCACGTCCAGAACCACGCATGTTAGTCAGGGAGCAGCAGCCAATCCTGATATAGCCGCCGTCACGGCGCTTGCGATGCAAGGGATGGGTTTGCAGTTACCCATCTCTCTTCCGCCACCACATCAGGAATCTCACACCCAATCTTTGCATCCGAATGATCAACCTCAACGTTACAACCAAGATCAGGATGAACAGAGTGTAGTCTTGGAGGACAACGCTGAGGCTAGCTTGCGCCATAATTCCCAGCGTTCCCCGGACGTAAATCCACCTGTGCCGCACCAACCTCCTTCACCCGAAGACGGATAGAAGAAGCGGCCGATCTAGTGATTGGCCAAATCCTATGACCTCAGCCAGAGCAGCGGCATACCCCCACTCGGCAGGTGAGTACGACGACCGACCGCTATTCAGCTGAAGTTTTAGAAAATGCTGATCGAGGTAAGGGGGCAGAACCGAACGGCATGACAATTGGCGACGGCTTTGGAGGCAAAGCGACAGTAACGGTGAGGGGAGGCAGAGTAAGAATACTGACGATCGACGTAACATGAGGGCACAGTCCAGAGCAAGAGATAATAGAAATACCGAACGACAAGATGACCAACCGGTTAGAGTCATCAACATGATTTCTGAAGGTAGTGCAGCAGGAATGGCGACCGCAAAAGGTAGGAAGAGACATGCCAGGCAGGATTTGTCGGTAAAGAAAAAGAGGCAAAACGATGAGGTGATCTCGTTCGACGAATCAGACCTGGATGGGATTAGCTGTCCACACGATGATGCGTTGGTAGTCAACTTGAACATGGATGGCAATGAAGTGAAACGAGTGATGATCGACACGGGCAGCTCGGT
>JANKOE010000009.1:41508600-41525156 GCA_026284465.1 Erythroxylum citrifolium | reverse complement strand
AAAGTCGCAAACGACACTTATTTTGAATAATTAAAATTCTTCTAAAAAGACTCTTATTATGAATCAGAGGGAGTAGTTTCTAGCCTACAACCCAATAAGCTTCTCGACTAGATGTCTCATTCAATTTCTGCAAAGAATAAGCCATTTGCTGATAAACCACACGTCCTCGAATGTAACTTTCTTGTCTCCCATTTGGCCCATGTTAGAAAACTGGGTCGGGATTCGATTCTGGCCGCTGCAAAATAATTACGAAATTTTTTTATAATTTTTGATTTCTCGAAAATCAAGATCTTTTTAATTTTATAAAATGATTAACATAAATCATAATAAAGCGGAAACTTATTTCGTACTTTATTCTGAAGCTTGATCTTAATCTTGTCGTATCTCTCAAACTATTTTAAAAACTAATCTGTCTTATACACCATAGTCGCACAAATCTCTGGCCTCTAACAGTATCGGCATAATGGGTTGAGAGAACTCTATAACTCTTACAGAAAGGGTTACACAAGAAGTGCTAGCTCCATCGAGATTAAGCCTATTTATAATAAGCCTTAAAAGTTTTAGTAATTTAATTGAAATTAAATTCTAATTTTAATTAAAATTACAAATAATTCTAATTAAATATCAATTATGCCCAAATAAGATTCAATATTTTATATTGATCTTTATTTATTAAATATCTCATATTTAATCATAAAGTTTTCAAACTTTACAATCAAGTCTAACTTGATTAAATTAACCTTGTTCTCTGCATCATATTCTATATGTGAGACCCATTAATTTTTCAAATATGTTGACAATGATTATAATTATAATTCTATTCATAATTAGAATTAGATAAATTAAAACTCTTTTTTATTTATCTTTAATTTTCTAATTAAACAATTTATAATCATAGATCAAGATTGATCTCTAGTAAAGAAGACAAGAAATCCTCCGGTTTGGGATTTGTTATTAATCCAATCTAACCCTTAATAATGTTTATTATGATGTATTTATATCCCTTGCAAAGAAAGAAACCCTAACTACGTTAAAAAACCTTTAAATATAGGTCTTTCACTAAAATAATTAAGGCTCAAATTAATATTTTTAAAATACAACCTATAAAACCTAAGAGATTTTAACAAGCCCAATGATTAGTGAAATATTTATTTTGTTCCAATGATCAATCGCAGCTTCAAAAGGTTACAATGGCAAGCATCTTTGAGATGAGCTTATAATGCACATTATAATAGGTAATTTGACTAAAATCTCTTTAAGGTAAAAGGATTGGTGTATTTGACAGTTAAATGAAGATTTTGTTGAGCAACTTTCCCTTAGAGGAAATTCCAGTATGGCTGAAGTAACTAAATCCCCCAAAATCTCCAAGATTTATGAAAAAATGGCATTTAGATAATTAGGACCATATACTTTATTAGTATTAGGACACTAACTACTACTGTTAGTCTTGGCCAAATTTTACTACTGTTCAACGGACTCTCTACTCAATGGCAGCCTGCAATTTTTCAACAATTGAGACATTATGATCAATGCTTTTACTTTTACTTTTGTCTTTTACCTTTTCTTTTGTAATGTCAAGTCTTTAGCTTTAGCTTTGAAGATTTGAAGAACGTTATAAAACTCATATTGAGCCTTATATAAACACTCGTAGAAACTAAACTATGACTCTTTGTACAATATGTAATCACTTAAAAAATGAATAGAAACCTTTGAAGATATCGTAATTCAGTATAAAGCCAAAAAAGAACACTATGAAGAACGGTATAATTATTTACAGTTTTTCATCAGTAATAATGGATTAAAACCGATAAAAGAAAAATTAGATATAGCTACACAATTGATATAACCAAGAGTTACAAAATTTAATAATTTCACTAACTGAACATCAGCAACTTTACCATACTAGAAGGTAAGATGTCTGAAATAATAAACTTGAAGATTTAACTACACATATTAAAAATGCATTATGAGTATAAGCAAACAATTAACTGAATTAATTGATAAACAAATAAATATTGAAAACGAATTAAGAGAAATAATGATTAATATTTTACCTACACTACAAAACTATAAATTAGTCGAACAAAAATATGAAGATACAATATAATTATTAGATAACATAAATAAAAAATTAGATAAAACATTAAAAATTATTCAAACAATACACAAATTAGAGACAACATAAATTCAGTGAAAAGATCCGTCACAAGTGGTATCAGAGCCAACTACACCAAAAGAAATAACATTAGTTAAACTATGGAAAATATAGAAATCGAAGAAATAGAAGATATAGAAAAAAGATATAAAAAGTCAATTAGCAGAGATTACTCAATTAGTAAATAAATTAACAATCGAAAATAACTCTTTACGCAAAGAACTTATTAAACCCATAACAGATCAAGATGAAATTATTTATAGATATAAATCTGATCAAGAAATATATGTATTATTTATGGATACGAATCTAATCAAGAAATATATGTAATCAACATAAGAATGAGCAACCAGAAAGAAGTCAAAGCGGAGAAAAAAGAAAAAGAAACCAACAAACAACATATAATTGGGAATCAAAACCAATTTAGACAGAAGAATTAAATAGATTTGGGTATTATAGGAAGGATAATAAAATTAGAAAATTCCCTACATAATATACACCAAAATATGTAACCTTAGGACCAGATGGAATCCTTAACTTAGACTATGCAATATCACCTGAAAAAATATTACTTGAATGGTCTAATAAGTTAACCGTAGTCATACAATTAGAAAAACCATTTGAAGGATTAACTAATATAAGTACTTTATGGAATTTTATTACTTATAAAACTACTGGAATAGTATTAAATTTCTTATTCGATAATGAAGAACGAATTAAAAACATTACAGACTTCTTAAACGCTCTCGAACCAGTTAAAGCATTTTAAGTAGATGCTAATGAAATTTATAAAGAATTTATAGGCTAGGATATAACATCATATAATCAAGAAATAGAAAATGAGGAACGACAAAATGCCCTTTGGCATTTAAACAATATACGAATATGCAATATTTGTTATTTAGAAGAATACATTTGCGAATTTAAAAAGTATTATTATAAATTAGTTAGACCTGAACAAGAAATGTATATCCAAATATTTATTCAAAAATTACCTTATCCACTAAACAGAACTGTAGAAGAAACATTTTTAAGAAAACAAGCTGCTAATTTAGTTGCTTGTAATTTAGGAGTAGCCATCTTCATCACTAAAGAAGTATTATCTCAAAAATGTCTAGAAGAAAAATTACATACCAAGTTGAGACATAAAGAAATTCAACTATGTTGCTTTAAATATCCAGAAGTCCCATAACAGTATGGTTATGACTTTACTACTTATAAACACCCTTCATCAAAACACCAAAATTTAAAAAATAAAAATGACGAAAATATCTAAAAAACAATTTTCTCGAAAACATCCATTTAAGCCATATACAAAATTCTTTAGAAGAAAAGCTTACAGACAAACAAAACCTAAGAGAAACTACTGTCCTCAAGGAAAGAAAACATGTAAATGTTAGTTATGTAAAGAAGAAGGACACTATGCTAATGAATGTCCAAAAAGAAAAACAAATAAAGAAAAAGTTAATATTTTAAATTCAACCCTATAATATAACTTAGAACCTATAGAATCAGACTATGAAACAGACTCGACTATTAATACTTTATATTATTGTGAATCTCAAAATTCAGAATCAACAAACGAATCCGAATACAACATTTATTCAATTGATAATTCAGAATAAGAAAGTAAATGCATATATAGACACAGGATCTACAATATTTATAGCTACTAAAACATTATTAAACAATTAGAAAAAAATTAAATAAACCATTACAAATAAGAATAGCAGACGGAAGTATTAAGTATATTTAGTATGTAAGCTATTATAATAATATAATTATTGAAAATTACACTTTTATAATACTATCAATTTACCAACAAGAATCTAGATTACCACCCATTTTAGGAAATAATTTTCTAAAACTATATAACTCATTTTGTCAATATTTACATTATATAACTTTGAAAACACCAATAATCAATTCACTAAATAAAAAATATATTATTCTCAAAATTCCAATATACCATACCACTTATTATAAAACCTTAAAGCTTATAACTGAAAAGCTGGACCAATTACAAATTTTTCTTCAAAATAATTTAACCTTACAAATTGAAATTGACACATTAATTGATCAAGTATGTAGTGAAAATCCACTAGATCTGATAAAAAACTCAAATAATCAATTAAATGAAATAAAATTAAAAGATCCTTTAAAAGAAGTAAATATTAAAAATAATATTCCTTATACACAACAAGATGCACAAGAATTTATCATTGAATGTGCTGAACTATTAGAAAAACAATTAATTTCACCCAATACAAACAAACATTCAACCCCCACATTTTATGTAAATAATTAGCTAAATTTTTTAAGAATCCTTGGTCCAAAATATAATTTAATAATACTAAAGAATTCTTATTTATAGGCAATATTAAAATTTAGCTTATTTAATACATTATTTGTACTAAAAATATAAATCTAATTAGGCGTGTGAAATTTATAAGGGTAAACAATTGGAGGTGGATGATATGTAATAGACAAATTTTATTTATGTACATACTAATACTTGATCTTAGTGCTCATAAAAATAGTCAATTTCTAAATGTCTAACTTTTGTTTATAAATTCCAAGTTGAAATTGGATCCTAATGCAATTTTCACAGCTCTTCTTCTAGACTAATTCGATCAATAATACCGCTAGAAGCAGGCACATGACCGCCTACCCACCAACCAACAACTCGTCCGCCGGCACATCACCATGGATGGCTCATGTCATCATTGTCACCTGGACCAATCGTCGCTCCATGTCATGAGGGATTGCCGCAAAGCCAGTCACCTATGGGCAACATTTCCTTCCCATCTTATCCCTCAAGATTTCTTCACTATGCTGACACAAGAGTGGGTTCGGACAAACCTCAAGCACCACCGATGTGTCCACGGCCACGACTGGGCGATTTTGTTTGGCACTACTTGTTGGCTCATTTGGACATGAAGGAACAAGACTTTATTCGACGATACTTTTACTTGGCCTTCCTCACCCACTTGTTGTATTTTGTCATTTGTAGGACAGATTCGTCAGGCAGCCAACGGACGACATCCGTCGATTGCCGGCTCCCGACTTCGACAGCAGCAAAGTCTCAACTGGTGTCCTCCTTCCCCCGGATGGGTGAAACTCAATACCGATGGCACCAGTAAACGCTCCTCATCCACAGCTTCCGCCGGCGGGCTCCTTTGGGATTCTACAGGTCACTGGCTCGGAGGATTCACACACAACCTCGGTTGGTGTTCCCCGCTCTCTGCAGAACTTTGGGGGATATTCACTGGCCTCACAATCGCGTGGAATCTGGGCTATCGCCGGATTGAGTTAGAAGTGGATTCCACCATGGCTCTCCAACTAATTTCCTCCGCGGCGGACCGAGCCACATATCTTCATCCCATTGTCCACGGCATTCATGAGCTGCTCACCCAGAACTGGACTGTTGCGCATCGCCACATTTATCGAGAGAGCAACAGCTGCGCGGATTGGCTCGCAAATCACGCCACTCACTTGGCTATCGGAGTTACCTTTCTGGACGTCTCACCCCCTGGATGTCATATTCTCTTAGTAGACGATCTATCGGGGCCCCGCCTCCTTCGGCCTATGTTGTAACTTGGTTTCTTACTTCCTTTATATAAAAAAAATTGACAAAAAGGGGTAAAAATGACCCTTGTTTGTTTGCTATCATTAAATTAAACTTTATTAAAATATTACAAATTTTTGTTATTTCATCGTTGATGTGACATATCAAAGATGATATTATGTTCTCCTCATTTTTTTTCTAAACATAAGGATCAATTTGAACATTCCCACAATAATATAATTTAATTTAAACACTCTAAAATATTAAGGGTTAATTTGTTATAAGAAATAAATCTTATAGTCATTTTTTTCTTTAAAATTTCTTTGTAATGGTTCATTAAGCTTCATGCTTGAGTGACTCATTTTCTTGAGGTCCTCATCTCCATTTATCAATCAAATTTACAAGTTAATTAATTAGAATAATAATTATTTTAGTTCATATTGATCTTTGTTTAAGAAAAAAGGAATAATTCATAGATGACAAAACTCATATTTTTATTTAAAATCTTAAATCTTAAATATTGAATATTGAATTATGTAATTATTTATATATTTTATAATTCTTATTTTTATTTTATTTACTCGATGTGCATTATGTCGTCCAATTATTTGGAAAGATAAATACAAATTGGAATGTATGAAACTACCTAAAATATGTGATTTAACATAGAGAAAACTCAAAACTTAAATTAGTTATAAAGAAAATAAATAATTATGATTTCTCATGCTCGAATTTTTTATTTAAGGATGAAAAATTATTTTCTTGCGTGTTTTAGATGCAGATGATCAGATATGAATACTTACCTTTAATCGAATTAAAGATTGAGTTATCTTTTCATGTACGAAAAATTAAGACGGAATTAGTCGACATGGGCTTTGTTATAGGGCCCAACAATGGCAAAAAACAAGGCGAGGACTGAGAATAAAACGTTTGGGCAGATGTATCATATTTTGAATAAAATGTTTCACAACTTCAACCTTTAGGATTTTTTTTCCTTACAGGGGAAAGCGAACCCAAAAGAAACTAACTAACGCCAGGTCCGCCAGTAAAGCGCGCCGCGCATGTCCCAGGTAAGGCGGTCCAGAAGTGTCAGTGGAGGCCTTGGCAGAATATGTAATCCTGGACTGATTAGCCAGGCTAAACAGGCTAAGTGATCCGCACTCTGGTTGCCTTTGCGATGTACGTGCTATGTACGTGCTGCATACGTACCTCCCAATCCCGTTGGAGCAAGTCGCGGATACCTGTCACCAAAGAAACCTCGTCAGAAAGAACAGTCTAAGAAGCGGACAAAATATTGATAACCTCCAAAGAGTCCACTTCTAAAATAACCCGGCGGTACCCCAAGTCCCATGCCAGAGTAAGACCCCCGTGGACTCCCCACAATTCGGCCATGCGCGGGGAGCAGCTCGGTAGGTGCTGGAGAAAATTGCCACACCACTGACCCTTCCCGTTTCGAATCAGCCTACCTGCAGTAGAGAGCCGGCCACCCTGTAGAGTAGCCCCATCAGAGTTAATCTTAACCCAATCTGCCGACGGTTTGGTCCATCCCACGAACCGTCCCGTAGGTAAACCTTGGTCCAGAAAGACACAGCTTTCCGCAACCCGAGCCCGTTTGATGCCGTCGACGTAAGCCAGAATCGCGCGGTCCCCCACTGTCGGCCAAACAAAGTCCGTATCGAAAACACTTTTGTTGCGCCAGTACCACAAGAATCAACAGCTCACCCCAAAGAGGGAGGCCCATTCAATCTGCCGACCCGGATGATGTGTGGTAAGGTTGGAATGTACCCACCTCATCTCATCATGAAGATAGAATTTCGGATCCTCTAACGTTGGGAGGAATTTGTCCCAGAACGCGTAGACTCGGGGACAATCCCGAAGGGCGTGGAGGGTGGTTTTCGGCTGGCCACAATGGGGGCAGCTACTATCCGTAGCAAGGTGACGGAGCACCCGTTAGTGATTAGTAAGCAGCTTGTCTTTGGCCAATAGCCATAGGAACACCCGAATGCGCTGAGGGCCGGCCCAATGACAAATTACAGCTCAGATGGGACTGGCCTCGGCATGGGTATCTTCTTCAATCAAGGCATAGGTGGACGCGATGGTAAAACACCCATTAGTGGTAGGACCCCGTTGAAAGGGGGTGAGATCCTCTGTCCCTAAACATGTGTACCTACTCTGTCCCATTAGATCCAAACCCTTTATTTATATGGGACCCACATAAATAGAAGGCTTGGATTTAATAGGACAGGGTAGGTACTCAATTTTGGGGACAGAAGATCTGTGCTCCGTTGGAAGAAATCTTCCGCGGCGAGATCCGTAGGAGACAGAGTTGCCGCGATGGCCAGGCAGACAGCAGTTGGGAGATAATGTTGGAATTTGTGCCACTGCCAAGTCTGATCAGCATTGCGAAGGTCGGCATCAGAAGCGTAAAGCAAGGTATCAAGAATCGGGGTAGTCGCCACACCAATAAGTGGGCCCCAGGCTGTAACTCAGTTGTCAACCTTTAGGATTTTAAGTATTTGATTCGCACTTGCCCGCGCGTGAAAGCTTTCTGGTGCTTGTTCCCCTCGGCGGTGGTGGGTCCCACCTTTTTTCAGCTGGACGCGGATCAGTGGGTCCTCCACAATCTTCGTTACCAAATTCAGTATCACCAGAATGATTGAGGTATTGTCTATGGGGTCGCTTGCTGGCTATTGTGGCAATGGCGCAATCGTAGCATATTTAAGGCCAACTTTGCCTGGCCTGTTGCTGGAATCCAGATAGTGATGGATTTTGTTCGGTGGATGAACAGGGCCAGAGCTGCGGAAAGTAGTGTTGTGCCCCATTCGGATATCCCTCTCGGACAACTTGTTGGGTGGACTAAACCGGCGGACGACTGGATTAAGCTTAATTCCGACGGGGCGGTTCCCCCGGGGTCCGCCCGTGCCACAGCAGGCGGTTTGCTTCGGGATAGTTCTGGGAGATGGTGTGGCGGCTTCCTTCATCACATTGGTCCGGCTTCCCCTCTCACTGCGGAACTCTGGGGCATTCACTCAGGCTTTTCCTTGGCTTGGACCCTGGGTTATCGCAAAGTGATCGTGGAAGTTGACTCTCTGGAGGTCATTAACATCCTCTCCTCTTCTCACTCCATTTTAACTGATGATCTTTTGTTGGTGACAGGTACTAGCGGATTACTCCACTGAACCTGGGAGGTGCAACTTCGTCACGTGTACCGCGAAGGTAACCAGTGTGTTGACAGACTGGCTTCGCTTGTAGCTGCTTACAGTCCAAGATTGCATATTCTGCACGACCCGCCGGATACCACTTGGGACCAATTCCTGCTTGACCTTCATGGCATTTTGTACCGCAGAACTTTGCGGTAGCTAGGGTGTTTGTTTTGTTTGTTTTCCCTTGTAGCAAAAAAAAAAAAAAACATCTAAAAATCTACGTTGAATGTCAGCCGTTGATGGCTAACCCTTTTTGTCAAATTCAACCGTACGGTCTTCCCACAAACTTTCGTTCTAGTCTGAATGTCTTAAGTTTATAACCATTTGACCATTTCCTTTTGTTAATGATTGTGTAGTTAACATCAACTAATATATTACTTTTTTTTTTGAATGGAAACTAATATATTACTTTAAAAGTTTGACCAATGCCCATAACTTTAGATAAACTACGCATTCCTAAAGTTGCATTTTATCTTCGTTCGTTAAATATTCAACCTTATAATTAACGAGCAATTATACAAAGGAGGCCGTTTTGGTCTTATTTTCAAATTTAAATATAAAAATATTATGTTGGTATTAATTTAAATCTCAACATTTTCATCTTTCGTTTTTCAAAATTTTTAAACAGTCAATTCTTTTGTAATATTATTATTTTTAAAACATTATCATTAAAATTTTAATTTTTACAATTTATTAAATTATTGAACTTATTAGATTATGATCGAAACCAATATCTACCTACGATTTTGGCTAATTCATCACTCAAGTTACAAGCAATTTTATTGATACGCTATTAAGCATTAGTGGTAAACATAACACAACCTTAATAACCAAGCAGAAAACGCAAAGCATGACGTATAGGGTAATGTCTCAGGCTGGCAAAGAAGTCACGAGGATAGGGAGGCCAAATTGCGGCTGTAAAGTAACCTGTATGACCGGAGCGTGCTTGTAGTCTGGAGAAAGTTCAAAGCGAAACCTCTGAAGAAGCAATGCAACTACAGTTTTGACTTCGAGCATTGCGAAGTTCTGGCCAATGCATGCTCTCGGACCCAACGAAAACGCCACCAAAGCATTGGGGTGGGCCGCAGCATTGGAGACCCCGTTCTTGAATCTCAGTGGATTGAAATCATCAGCATCTTCTCCCCAGTGAGTTTTGTTCCTGTGAATGGCAAGCACATTAATCACTAGAAGGATATCCTTCGGAATCGACAGGTTCCCAAGTTTCAGGTCTCTTGATGCCTGTCTTATAATGTCCGGTGCAGGACCATACAGCCTCAGAGACTCCAGCACAACCATGTTCATCTGTCAATACATAGATATACAGAAAGAGCCAGATTAGTTGCTGTCGGATCTGTTATGATAGATAGCATAAGTAATTACCAGTTTTAATTTGGTTAGCATGTCAGCGTCAGGAATTGCCCCTCCACATTCTTTCATAACCTCTTCTCTCAGTCTGTCTTGCCATTCTTGATGCTTACACAACAAGAACACCATCCAAGTAAGTAAGTTGGAGGAGGTCTCGTGCCCAGCGAAGAAGAATGTTCTGCACTCCTCTATTGTTTCCTTCATGTTCAGCTTTGGACTATCTTTAGAGTCGGAACTTCCTAACGCTCCAAGCATTATCCCGAGTAGGCCATCTCCATCATGAGATTTCAATTTATTGCTCACTATTTGTTCCAGGATCGTCTTCAGCTTCCTCTCTAACTTCCATATCCGAATATTGGATGGTGTGGGAAGATGCCTGAAAGAACCATTGTTTAAAGACAACAATCAATTATGTGCAAGGAGTGAAAACCAAGAACAAAGAATCTTAATTTTAAAACAAGGAAGTTGAAGACGAGTAACTGGCTGCCAGGGATAAATATGTCTGCCAGTGAAGCTGCAGAGTATTTCTGAAGCTCTTCTTGGGCTCTAAAGGCCTCTATCCCTTGAACATAACTACTGCCAAAGGCTGTATGCGATATTATATCAGCTGTAAGTTTTCGGAAGTCTTCATTTATAATGATTTTAAAGCGTGGATCTTTAGCTGCAATGGCTCTATTTTTCCATTCGTCAAGCATCTCTACGGTGCATTCTGCCATCTTCTTGATCATAACCTTTCAACACAGTTACAGATTGGACAAAAACAAATTAAACTCTATAAATCACTATAACTTGAGCAAATTATCAAGTATATTAAGGCTCAGACCTTGAGCTTATCAATGGAGAAAGCAGGATTGAGAATTCTTCTGTGCCTGGCCCAGTCGTCTCCATCTATAAAAACCAATCCATTCCCAATGAGTCTTATCAGCAAGTGACTCATCTTGGGTTTGACATAAAATCCAGATTTATTTGAGAGTATTTGTTTGGCTAGTTCGGCGTCTGATATAACAAGTCTTGGCTCCGTCCCGATCCACTGCAGTATCGTCTGTCCTGTGATCTCCAAAAAGACGCACTGTATAAATTGCTTAGGACAATACAAGAGATATGCATGAATAAAAACATGTACATAAAGCATGGAGGGAAGGGAGGAAGAGGGTAACCGTATTGCGAGGACCATTTGTGATAGAAGGGTTGAGCCTTGGGAATGATGTCATTGGACTCGACGTCCAATACTAATTGATAGGCATCCTGCCTCAGCTTCTTCATCTCAGCAGTAGAGCCATAAAAAAGCTTCCAAGGAGGGCCTCTGACTCCTTGTTTCTCAAACATTTTAGTCACAGTATCTGGCCTCCAGAGGACAACTTTGAACAATTGCCATGTCTTTGTAAACATAACGACTGCTAGAGCCACCATGACAATACCTAGATAACCCATCTTGGTATTACCAACTTTATGTTTTGAGTTTAAAGATACCGGAGTAAAAAAGCACACAAGTAGTCCTACCCATGCTTTGGTTTATATGTAAAGTGCCGTCTTAGAATTGACTTTGAGGTTATCGTGAGTGAGTTATGGCTCCATTCCCATTTGATCGTCTCTATCACATTGCTATAGATTGTCAGATTCAGAAATAACAACCTCTCAAACCAAAAGTTGACGGTTGGCTTTTGGTTAGATTGTCAAATATTATGTGCTTTCCAGAAGTTTATTCCCATAGACGAACGGACTAGATCATAGGTATGTGCTAGTCGGACTCGAAACTTGGCTAACTTTCACATTATTTTTGATACAGTAAAGTTAGTGAGCTGAATAGTCAAAGAAGTGGGATGAAATGACAAAGAACATGGATGAGATGTATTGTTTTCATTCGACACATTCATAGACTTTTATTACCAAAGAAAAATAAGCACTTTAAAGCTTTCATTTTCAAAGAAGAAAGAGCATTTAGAATGTTCAAAGATTTAATTATCAAAGAAATAAGAGAGCTTTCAAATTTTGGATATTAGTGAATTTTGTAGTATTAAATTGTCAAAATTTTAAAAATAGACCAAAATTTAATTTTTCATAACATGTAATTTTGTAAAGGCTAAAACATATTAATTGCTAATTTTTAGTGTAAACTAGATAAAATTCTAATTATATATAAAATAAATCAGAAATGTTTAAAAAATTCTTAATAAATTTACAATTCAAAATTAAATGATAAATTCAAACTATTTAATATTAAGAAAGTTTAATAAGTATCTTTACTGTTTAACAACTCAGATCTTCGACTTTGTAGAAATTGTAGGCATTGACAAGATGTTTTCTTACTACTCGTTGACGTACGCATTTAGTAGGTCGGTTACGATGGTCACACTGGCTAGAAATTAATTCACCAATACGATTTATAATTCATTTTTATTATTTTTTATTATTATAATTACAATAAATCCATAATTCACAAGTTTAAAAACTTTATTATTTATGGTGAGATTTATATTATAATATAAATTAAAAGGAAACATAAAATGTCAACGATTAGTACATATGACACTGACACACATTGGTTCAGTCTGATTCTGCTATAGCTGTACGTCGTTGTTTGGATTCATGATCGGTGCGACTCTGACTATAGAATACCTGCAAAACAGATAACAACGGGCCGGGAGTTGATTTCCGGGTGGCCCCTCCGACGCTCAAGTTAGTCTTTTTGTGTAGGTTACGGCTGTTGAAAACAGAGAAAAGTATGGTAGTAATCTCATACCTGAATCAGGGAAGAATAGTACCTTATATATGCCATGGATGCTAGGTTTACGTAAATCTTTGTGTTTGCATGTGAGTCTAACACCTGATGGGCCGCACGGGCCGTGGACGTGTGGAGATGGACCTGGACCTAGCACAACCGACCTAACCACATATGTCTGTGAATTGTGCAAAAACCATTTCAGTGTAGCACAAAAAGAAAGAAATATATTATGTCACAAAAAAGATGAAGAAAAAGTTGTTTTCCTATTTATCTAAAGTCTCTATTTGAGCTAACCTTTGACAATAAGCATAGGCTAGTGGCTAGCCTGTTACATCAAAAAGAAACAACAGTAGCTGCAAGTGTGAATAATACTTATGACTTTAATTAAGGTTATCTATTATTTTTATCAGTTGAAAACGTATTTTAAGAGTGAGTTAGAAGATACTTCTTTATATTGGGGTAATAAATTATAAAGTGGTAAGTTTAAAATTTTTTATCACAGTGCTCAATTTCTTAAAGTTTTTAATGAACTATTCATATAAACCAGTTTTAAAAAGGTGTTGCATTTATATGTAACAGACAAAAGTATAACTATAAGTATAATTATTGTTGTCTTTTTATTAAGACTACAAAATTCATACCATTAAATAAAGTGGCGCTGCTAGAGGTGTATGTAACAAAAAAAATTTATTAGACAACAAAATGAATGATATTGCTTAAAATTTTGAATAAGGCACCAAAGCAGTTTCAAATTATAACAACAATATTGAATGGATATTACAACAATTTAGGTTTTTATAAAGCAATAAAGTGATTTTTTTTAGACAGCAATTTGTAACACAAAAAGCCACAATTTATTCTTTAGTTACTAATAATATGATAATGTAAAATTAAATTCTTGTCGTTAAGTAGGCAACATCCATATATACATTAAAAGCAACGTACATATATTAATGTATGTATTAATTGCAAACGTACTATCAATTGTAAATGAACAAAAACTGCATTTATATATGTTTGTATAGTCCATAAGGACTTGTGAAATTCAACCTATAACTTATTCAAAATACAAGAGCAAAAAATAACTAGCTAAAATATTCACCTATAGTATCTTCCTATATTTCATATCGAATATAAGTGAATTAATCCAAAGACTAAACAAAACTAATATGTATGGGCGCTCCATAATCTTTCAATAAGCACCTCCTTATCTACTCATAATCATCACCTTTTACAAAAAGAAAAAGAAATAAGAAGTATATTAAAATTGTAAAACTACTATGCTGACAAACTGGTTAATATATCTAAAGAATAAAATACTAATTACTTTATTATGCCCTTAATTTAATCAATACAAATAATATAGTTCAAAAACTAACAACACCATAATTAAATTCTTTTTATGAACAAATTCAGAAAGCATGAACATAAAAAAAAATCTCATCAAAAAAAATAACTAGATAATGTACAATAATAGTGAAATAATAAAATTTGTCACATGATATTCTTAATGTTGATATGTATGGTTTAAAGAAATAGAAGATTCATTATCACTCTCATATCAGCCACAACTTTAACAAGCTTTTGGCCTTGTTTGGCAATTAGCTGATTACATTTAGCTGATAGCTGATTTTATCAGCTGTATCAGCTGTTAGCTGATAGCTAATTATATCAGCTGTTTTGACCAACATATTGCATTAGCTGTTTGTTAAAGATGTTAGGTAAAATTATCTGTTTATGTGTAAAATGACTTATAAAGGCATTGACTTTAAAAAAGGTTATGTACTTATTAATTAATTTGCAATTGGATTCACTATTAAGTTACTATAATTGGTTACAATTAGACTATTTCAATAAAATAATTATATAAATACTTTTTATTATCGATAAATTTTAAATACTTACTAACATTAAAATTATTTGATCTCTTAATTTAAATTGAGTAATATACTTAACTTGTAAATATTATTCAAAATTTATATAAAATTATTTAAAGCTCAAGTTGTTCGAATTTTAGGTAAAAATTGAGTTTAAGAAGGTCGTCTAAAAGAATTTATTAATTAAAACAATGTTATTTTGTTAAATTTTAATACAATGATATTATTTTATTTAAAACATGTGTTATATTTTAATAAAATAATGTCATTTTATTTGAAATATAGGTCAAAAAGAAGAACTTATGCCCTAGTCGGCTAGACTTAATTAACCATAACAAAAATTGTATGCTTGCCAAATATTGCAATAGCCATTGAAGCAAGTGAAAAAGTGTATAAGAAGCATTTAATCTCATTATATTATCCATCAATGCCTTATCATCCAAATCTCTCCATGCAATAAGAAGGAAACTCATTTCCTGTAATGTGGCAATACATGCTCGATAAAGTTAATACAAGGCCACACACACAGGAAAGGAATGCTACAATAGTTCTAAGCTTCAAGCTACAAGTACTTGATTAGTGCCCATATCACAAGAACCATAATGACAATGCAGCAAATCTGTTCGTATCCTTCAGTTGGCATGCCAGTAATACGACCAAGTTCAGTTTCATTGGCACTAAACATGTCAACGACATTTAACAGTTCTACAGGGAGAGGTGCATCCATTCCACCAAAATCGAGAATGACCATAACACCTGCACTCTTCGCAGCCTAAAGCAATGGTTAAATCAGATTCCAAACAACTTCAATGGCATTGGATTGAATTGAAATGAAAAAGAAAACTAAAATTAGGATCAATAATGTTGGAACCCCTCCCTGGTGCGACACGTGTCCGACGTCCTCCGTGACATCTGGACGCGCGCGGCACGAGGAAGGGATTCCTCACCACGAGAAAACCTCAATTGAGCTAATTCCAGAACCATCCGAATAAACCTTAATAAATTGACCCTAATTATCCTCTAATCAAATTGATCTGCTTAGGGCCCATTAATAAATTTAATTTCTAAGCTCATATGAACTTCCATGTCTCTTGGTCAAATGAAAACAGAAAACGCCCTAATCGGATCTTTATTGCTTATCAAAACGAAATTTTGCACAAAACCGGCATATCCCGACCAAAAGGTCCAACTAAAACCCGACACGTTCATTTTACCAAAAGGGGTAGAAAATTTGACTAGTTAATCAATGCTTCAAATTTTGGGCAAATCGGAGGTCAAATGGAGAAGAAACGAAGAAAATAGGAAAAAGAGTATTATAGGTTTACTTAAAACCAACTTTGCTAGTTTAAAGCCTTTTTACCCCGGAATCCGAAATTTTATCCGTTTAGTGCCTCTCGAAACATCATTAGAAACTATATAACATTTTAAAAGGATGTTAAAACCAAATTCATTCATTAACAAGGTCATAGGTTGATTTAAAGTGTTAACTTAATAAAGAACCAAATGAATAGTGCCTATTGACCAAATGAATAGTAACCAGCGAAATTCCGACCCTCATAACTTTTTCATCCTAAGTCGGAAATTAACCCATTTTATACCGTTTTAAAGATCTTGACAAGTTCTACAAACCTTAAGAAATACCTCTTACCCAAATTCTTACTCTAAC
>JANKOE010000009.1:41497217-41508500 GCA_026284465.1 Erythroxylum citrifolium | reverse complement strand
ATCACTAAACTTCTTCTTCTGAACAATCGTCACCGCCATCTAACAGAAGAAGTTGGGGCCCTCTACAATGATGTCCAAGAGTAAATTTCTCATCGCAATTGAAGCAGAGTCCGTGCACACGTCTCTTCTGCATCTCTTCCCAAGTCAACCGCCGTATTGGAGTCTTCGACTCATTTTTTATTAGAGAAGAAGTCGGTGGTAGAGTATTTGGTCGGATAACTCTCTTTTGTCGAGTTATTTGTTCGTCTCTCATTCTGGCTAGGCTAATTGCTTCATTCAAGGATTTTGGCTTGAACATTCGAATGCCATCAGCAATTTCAGCTTTCAACCCTCCCATAAATGTTCCCACCAATGCCCTTTGTGTCCATCCCTGAACCCGGTTGCCCAATCTCTCAAATTCTTTCTAATATTCCCGTAATGAACCTACCTGGTTGACTTTGGACAAAGCTTCATCAAAGTCCTCACAGTTAGTAGGGCCAAACCGTGCCCAGAGTTCATCATGAAAACTTTCCCATGTTACCTCTTTGTCTTCTTCCTTGTAGGCTCTCTTCAACCATTGCCACCATTGATTAGCTTCACCTTCCAAATGAAAAGAGGCCAAGGGTACTTTTTGTGACTCTGTGGTTCTTTGATACTCAAAGAATTGTTCTACTCTCGTGAACCATCCTGTAGGATCATCATTTGAGAAACGAGGGAACTCTATCTTTGCTATTTTGGAAGAAAACCATGGTCGACCATCTTCATACTGGTTGCGATTTTCATCCCTGTGAGTGTGAGGAGGTGGGGTAGTTGAAGTGATTTGAGGTTCTGGATGGCTGTTTGAAGATGTTGTGGCACAATTGGAAATGAGAAGTTCTGAAAGTTTGCTAATCGCATCTTCCAAATGGTGAAGCTTATCGTTGACACCTTTTTCCATGGAACTAAAGCTAGTCTGGAGTCCTCCCAAGCTAGCCTCTAAATTTTCAATCCTTTCCTTGTTTGTTGCCATAGAGAGTAGCTCTGATCCCAATGATAGGTCCCAGTCAAAGCTACAAGTTTAGAAAGTAATATTCTGCTTTTGGTGAGAATAAACCTGTGGGTTGTTGTTGAAATATTGCTTGCCTTCCATTGATGACTGAACCAAACTTAAATACATACGAAAATAACCACTTTCTCTTACTTCTTAGGACACGACTCTAAGAAGTGAAACTAATACTATGCAACACAGAGAATTAATTAAACAAAATAACAACTAGTCCTATTTCTAAGCAAACACTCAATGACCACGTTTAACTTATTCTAATGTGGTCAAAATACTTGGAATTTTTCTTAGGTATCCTCTGTGACTTTCGTGACTTATCATTAAACTTCATGCTTAAGTGACTCCTTTTCTTGAGGACCTCATCTCCATTTATCAATCAACTTTATAAGCTAATTAAGTAGAATCATAATTATTTTAGTTCATATTGATCTCTATTTAAGAAAAAAGGAATAATTCATAACCTCATAATTTTATTTAAAATCTTAAATATTGAATTATGTAATTATTTATATATTTTATAAATCTTATTCTTATTTTATTTACTGTATGTGCATTATATCGTCCAATTATTTGGAAAGATGAGTGTAAGTTGGAATGTATTATGTGATTTAATATAGAGGAAACTCAAAAACTTAAATAAGTTATAGAGAAAATATATAATTATGATTTCTCATGTTCGAATTTTTTATTTAAAGATGAAAAATTATTTTCTTTTGTGTTTTAGACGCAAATTATTAGATACGAACGCCTACCTTCAATCGAATTAACGATTGGGTTATCTTTTCATGTACAAAATAAGACGGAATTAGTCGACATGGGCTTTGTTCTAGGGCCCAACGATGACAAAAAACAGAATTTTTAATTAGTCTGATTAGATCTATACGACGCCGTGTCTTATTCAAATTCATGGGTCGGGTACATACCCCGACTGCCATCCGAAACTAATTCTCTATGTTTCGGTATCACCGGATAGGCTTTCGGAAATTTGAAGCCTAAAACCTAAATCTGATATCTGAAACCCTTGAAATTAGAATCTGATAGGAATGGAGATTAATGAAGTGAGGGAATTCATAGGGAAAGAAGTCCCCGATTGGGACAACGACGAGGTGTCGACGGCCCGATTCAAGG
The DNA here is from genome assembly GCA_026284465.1 of Erythroxylum citrifolium. Lineage (NCBI taxonomy): Eukaryota > Viridiplantae > Streptophyta > Magnoliopsida > Malpighiales > Erythroxylaceae > Erythroxylum > Erythroxylum citrifolium. The sequence goes on along the minus strand of JANKOE010000009.1, from coordinate 41,506,351 downwards.
CTTTTAGCGGGCAAAGGTCGGATTGGGAATCCAAATACCAGTTCTGGAGAGATTTGATTCTTAAGATTGCCCGCCATCTCGGCGTCTTTATCATTCAACCTACTCAGGTTCACTGATTTTTACAAGGAACTTCCATTTTTTAGCCTTCGCCTTTAGTGTTACTCTGTGACGTCCTTGGCTGACTTTTTTCTTTTTTCTTTTTTAACTAAAGGTCAAGAATTTGTGGTTTAATCGAGGAGGGCTGAACCCTTTATGCCTCGATGACGTACTTGTAAGTGTATAATTCTTTATGGGTCTCAAGATGTTAATTTCTTTTTTTAGTTTTGTTTCTTTGTTTTTACCTGTTCAAAGTTTTTCAGTTTTTGATGTACAGTGAAGGTGATATTGTGCCAATTGGTGATCTCGTGAACCCAAGTACCGGCCGAGTTTCTCAATTTTATAGGAAAGTAAGAAATTGGGTGCTTAGATCAGCTGCAAATCCCGAACTAGTGCTTCAAGATCATTTAATTCTTATGCCATTGGAGAAGGCATGTACATTTGGTTTGTCACTGGGAATAGTTTTTTCGTTTTAATCTATATTTGAGAAGTTTTTTGTATTCGGTTGTGATTGATTCTTCTTTTGTTGATGTATAGGAAAAAGCTGCTGAAGTTGTTGAAGTGTTATGTGAAAGTCATTGGACATCTTCATGCGTTATTACTATGAAGAGGTTCCAGGATTTGTGTGGTGGATTGAATGAAGCAACTGCAGTGTTGAGTTATCTTTCTGGAATTGGGACATCTCGATATCTGTCAATTAATAAGAACGAGTTGATAGAGGTGTTGTGCTTTCTTCATAAAGTTTCTTCCAGTTATTGTATTAGTGTCATTTAATTTTGAACATGCGTAATTTGAAACTTCTTATGGATGGTTAAGTTCCTTCTGGCTAACCTAGAAATGACATGTCTGGAGAATGTAGATATTGGAGCTTTTTGTAATTTGGGTTTTGAGATTTTGATTTGATGTGGCATTGTGTGATTGTAGAGAATAATTGACCTTACTTGTTTTGTGTTTTTCATTCCCGATTAGACTGAGGTTAAGTAGTTGCTTGCAGGGCGTCAAAGTTTCCCTTTCACCAGCAACCATTTCTAACATCTCAAGTTTAGACCGTGACATGCTTTATTTGATTTGGATAACTGAAAAGCTTCAGCAGCAAATTGATGTGATTGATCAACGTCATGATGTGTAATAAATTGCACTCATAGTTTATTGCTTATACTGTCCTCTTTAAGGTTAATGATACGGATTCTCTTTGCAGCTCGACGAAAGCAGCGTTAGCTTCTCTGAATTCGGGAAACAAGAAGATGGCTCTGAGGCATGCAAGGCAGTTGAAGTTGGCTTCTGAAAGTAGAGAAAAGTGTACCTCTCTTTTAAACAGAGTGGAGGAAGTTCTTAATGCAATTGCAAATGCTGAGTCTACAAAAAAGGTAACTTTTGCATAAAAAATGACTAGAAAGTTAGCTTCAGCTTCAACTTCAAGCCATTTGGGCTCTGTTTCTCACTCCCTTGCCTCCAAAAAGAATAAAAGGGAACATGAGACTAAGAGGAATAGAGGAGAAAATCAACTTGATGTGAAATCAGCTGATCCCTAATGATTAATTTTCTTTTGTAAAGCTAATAAACTATTTCAGATGAAAATTGTATCTTCTTCTTAATTAACTTGATGATTATCTTTTAATACCAGGTATCAGAAGCTATCCAAATTGGAGCTCAAGCAATGAAGCAAAATAAGATCACCATGGAGGAGGTAGAGCTTTGTTTAGGGGAACTAGAGGAGGGTATTGATTCACAGAAGAAAATTGAAAAAACTCTAGGTATGTTGTGGCTCGCCATTTCTGATGGTTCTGCAGCTTAGAAAATGTTACATAATAAATGCTTTGTTAAGTTGCAAGGCATTTAGTTGGCTTTTTGTTTGATTTTTTTCCATGAAAACACAGAATCAACACCAGCATACATTGATATTGAGGATGAGGATGTTGAAGTGGAGTTCAACAAATTGCAGTTTGAACTACAAGATGAAAACCCACATCTCCCAACTTCAAAAGTTATTGATAGTATCCCTGGAGGAACAGACGCAATCGAATCCTCTGACCCATTAAGTGATGCTTTCTCAAACCTCAAGCTTCAGGATGATACAGGCATGAAACCTGCTGACAAAGATTCTGGGATGTCAAAAGGAACCAGTGACTCGAAACAAGTTGTGTTTGAAGCGGCATAAGTGAAAATGTTCCTGTTACCAAAACATTTTATTTTGAGAATTTGCAACGATGATGTGAAGTAATCATAAGATCATGTCGTGTATGTTTGTATATAATTCTAATGCTGTTCAGTGCCCATTTTCGTGTAAACCCTTTTGGTGTGATTGTGAAACAATTGTTGTGCTCTCCTTGTAACTTTGCATTTTCCATGAAGCAACTCTGATGAACAAGTGAACCCAATGTACGCCCCAAATTTATCATCTAAACGTGCTTTTGGTCTTGCATCCTTTAAAGACCATTTCATGTTTTATTTCCTTTAATCTTCAGTTTCCAAGTGATAAAAATATAATGACCTGAAAGGAGCTTTTCAAACATACCGTATGAAAACTGGCCCTTTTTGCCATTCAGGTTCGTAGCCAAAACCTAAGAGCTTCAAGCGTCTTCTTTAATTCTCTGGCATTGCCAATTTGTTATGGCAGTGCACAGAAACTTATGTTGTCACGGCCAACCACATTGTTTTCTCGTTCAACCACAGAAAGACAAAAGATGGAGGATAGCAGGTCTTGTTTCCTAACAAAGAATGGCATGAATAAACCCAGTTCTGCTATTATAGCAGTCCCTGTCGGTTTGTAGTCATGCAGGCTTGCTCTCCTTCAGACTGAGGTTGTTATTGTAAATTCAGGCCAATACGATGCCATTGGGACATGGTGGTCCTATATTTTTAGACTTGGGACCAGAATACAATTATGTTCTTGGAAGTACACGTCTTGGTTGGTGCAGAATTCGCGATATGAGTGGACTGTGCAGAACTGGTTGGCAGATAAACTCCAAGAACTTAGGATAATTGCTTAAAGAGAGTTTAAAGATAATGAAAATCAAACTTTCAGATTGATGAACGCATTGGATCCGTAGCTGCACGGGTCGCCAACACCGACAGTAACTAGAAAACTTCTTTAGAGATTTATTTAACATGTGAGATAAGAAGGAAAGGAAGAAGATAGAAATCTTTGAGCCTTACAAACACTAGAACTGAGTAGTACCAGTATTGGTTTATAGTAAAACTATCACGACCACCTGCGAGAGACAAGGACGCAACTTCCAAGTTCCGATGTCACTTAAAGGAATGTGCCAGGATTGGAATATTATAATTTATCGTTCGAGATTCGTAATGAAAGACATGCAAATGCTACATGTTACGATTTCCATTTGGGGATCACAATACACTACATAGTTTTTTTAGTATATTCGGAATGTAATTGACTAACAGTCAAATAATCTTCGCCTACCAAACTGCAAGATGCATACACCTTGAAGGAAATCTTGTCAGATATGTCAGAGATTTTCTTTTTCTTGCGTTTCCAAAAGTGCAAAACTGTGCAACAGGGCAGCGAAAATGGCAAGGAGACGGATTTCTAGAAGACTTGGCTTCTATCACATGCAACTAAGTTCTTGGCTAACATGAGTCGATCTGGTAGCTTCGATGTATTGACACAGCTTATATTCAATTGCTATCTACGCATGCGGTCATTCTTCAATCATGACGGATCCGGTCTAGTCCCTGAAGATGTGAATTAGATAAAAAGTTGGTAAGGCGATTAAAAAGCGAGAAATTGGATAAAGACAATGGCTTAACCACTCTAGCTTCTTGTGCATCTTCTGTTAGGACCTACAGCGAAAAACAATATCTTCTACTCGCATTTTTTTTAGTGAAAGAAGAATGCTTCCTATAGCTAACTGCTTGCTTTATAGAGTTTATGTTCGAGTTGGAAGCAATTTATCGTCATTCCAATAGTATAATGAAGACATAGAGGTTTGACGAACTAAGGATGCAAAAACCTGATGTAATGCTTGGATCATCGGATCTAAGGCGTAATTGTTGTTTGTTATCCCTGAGCTGCCAATCTGGAGTGAACCATTTGAATTCAACGATGGACCAGAAGCTACTCCAGAAATTCCAGGCAGTGGAAACGAGTGACTGGAAACGCCTCCAATCAAAGGAATGAATGGTGGCCGTGGCACTGGAATTGGTAACCTTTGACCAGAGAGCCCCATGTGCATAGGTAAAGTTGAGAATGGTGTTAGGCTGCAGCCAGGGCCCATATGCATTCTCATACTTATCTCCGACATTTGAGCCAAAATTTGTGCCTGTAGATTTTGCACTCCCGAGGGAAACATCACCGGAGGCATGAAAAGTCTGTTCCCCATTGACAACATCTGCCAAAAAGTACCACAGTTAGCTTATGAATCTGGCTATGGTTGAATGTATATTGGGACTCAAGGAGATATAGATGTACACCTGTACTTGAAGTTGAAGGGTCTTCATATACTCAATAGCTTCATCAAGAACTGAAGCTTTGTCCACCTTAAAACAACATATACTACGGGTAAGTTACACCATGAAATGTAGAAAAACTAATTCTATGCTTTAAATTAACCATAGTTTCAAGTTCTTCAATACTAGCTCAGTTATCTAGAGAGTGCTAACCTTACTGGAACTGGGTATGAGATCTTTCAGGGCGCGTATCTTCTTGTTGATCTTATTCCTTCTCCTCTGTTTCCATGTTAAAGCAAACGTAGTCAAGTTGAAAGTTCTTTTCTTGTTTGATATATCGATCATTGACAGCTAGGTTCACTCACCCTTTCAGATGGAGTATGGATCTCTGCTCGTTTTCTCTTAGTACTTCTACTTCCGTTAGCTTCTGTTTTTCTCTTAGTGCCCTCTCTCTCTTCCTGATCATTCTTAGCGGATTAGATTTTCTTAAAATCACACAAAACGAAATCCAACTCTGTGAAGGTAGGAAAAAAGTTAGAGCTTTGCATACTTCACTTGGATACGCCGTTCCCTCGTTGTCTTCAAATGTTCGTTTCAGAAAATATGTGGAATCATTTGAAGCACCACGTGAGCACATTGAAGTAGTTGCAGCAAGATGATCTCTAGATTTCGCTGAATCAGGCTTTATTTGGACTTTCTCAACTTCTGTGTTTGATTCTGGAACAAAAACAGCATCAAGACACTGTTTTCTGGTAACTACGTTTTGAGGGACAACAGCTTCAGATTGTTCATCAGGTGGAAACTCCACTGGAGGATTAGACATCGACTTGACGATGTCCATCTCATTTTTAGTTGTTTCCAATTCAACCCTCGACAGGTTTGGACGGCCTGTTGATCTTATTGCCGCTTCACTACGCTTATCATCAGAGTTCAACAAAACATTAGGTCTCAAGGAGGAAAAATTCTGTAAACCGTATTGCTTATCAGGTCTAGATGAATCCCACTGGTGCAACTTTGAGTTGGGCAAATTACCACTTGTTTTCATTTTATTGTGGCTCAGTATTGGTGAATATTGTGGTTGCTCCAGTAAAGTTTGGTGTTGCTGACGACTCCAAGCAGCGGAAACCTCAGGAACTTCTGCTACAAAATCAGGTGTATTCCCAGGTTGGGGTATTGAGGTCTTATGGACAGGAACAAGACGTGGTTGGGTGTTATGATCATCAAAGGGACTAATCCTCGTGTTCTCCAGAAATATGTCGAAATTGGTATGAGGCCACCTTCGATAAATGTCAATAAACTGATCTTTTTGCGAAGCATACTTCGTTGGCTCCTCACGAGCTGGAGAAAACTCATCTCCAACGACGGAATCTACATGCAAGGCTCTTGGCCTCTTTGGAGGATGATTGTCTGTATTTTCTTTATTATGTTGAGCTTTATGAGCGTGTGAAGAGTAACTCACGCACGGACCACTAGTCGATCTTCCACGAACTAGAATTTGACCATGTTCATACACCAACTCCATAAAATCATCACGAGCCCTGCATCGGAAATGTCATCAGAAACTTTGGATACAGAAAGAGAGGAAAATACTAAACTGGGCATATAACACTTTTCAAGAACAGTCGAACAACTCTAAATTAGCCAACCTAGTAGCCATCGTAAACTGAGTTGAATCAAGCTACTCTTCTTTCTTCGTTCCTACTCTGGATTGAAAACATTCTTGAGATACGTACTATGAAGGAAACATCAACCACATCTGACAAGATAACGGCCAGAACCCCTCTGGAGTCTGGGTGAGATTGAACAACCGCAAAAATAAACCCTATGAAGGTCTGTTTATAAGGACGAAATGGCATACATGTTACGTTCTCGTCCACTCAAAACCATGGAAGCCAGCAAGTGGAGATTGACAATAAGAACGTCCGAAAATGCAGTCCTAAATCAACCCGATACAGCGATTATATACGGTGGAAAAGTGAGATTCTAGAATACAATTCACAAACTTGTGTACTAAAATTTAGCACGTCTAAACCAAAAAACGTGATTAATGGTATGGAGGTTAGGCGTCCACGACTCAGAAGAGGCTGGACCTACTTGCTGTTGAGCGAAAGAAGTAGGATGCCCACGAGACCAGAGACAATGGTCATGTAACTATCGGGGGGCATGACTCCCATAACGTCTCTGCATCTTCTCTTTCTCTTTGCCAGCCTTTCATCATTCAAGCTATACACTTATGGTTATCAGCTTAATTGTATCTTATCTAATTGATTTCCATAACTCATTTCCATCAGAAACAACTGTAGTTAGGAAAAGATCAAACTTTTATTGCTTTCTAATCTCAAAGGCTTAAATTCAGGTGTACGTTGGTTTTCCCAATTTTATCTCCTTTATATTATAGTATACGAAAATGACCCACAAAATCCTAGGCTGTGCCAAAGAATCCAGGTGTACTGAGGATACACGTATGAGTGCGGTCACTTTCAAAGAGGACCCATTAACTTAACATCCAGTTCAAGTGGGACAGTCTGCCTCTGCACTTACACGTTCCGGGAGTATGAAACATCACTTCAGGTTCTCAAGTTTGACAAAGCGAACTGTGTATCAAAAGCTTCTACTTCACGTGCACCCTCGTGATGTTTCACGTGCCTCTACGTCTTCCTGTCTGCACCTTTTGCTTTTCCCTGATCCAAGTACTGGGCGACGAAGCAGGATCACAGCCAAGAAAAGTGTATGCAATGGATAAGAATTGATTACCAATGAAAACATAGTCTCACGACTGAGCGATCTTGCAGGTCCCCACTCTTCAAGAATTAATTGCTACATATTGCAGGCAACAAACAAAGCAGCTATTATTCATGTGGTGATTATCCGCTTCAACTACACTAGTTGGTATCAAGGAATTAGTGGCGACCCATGATATCTTGTCCTCAGCGACAAAATCATTAAGAAGCTAAACTCATATTCTTGTCCTATTGCATACTTTAATTGCAAATGGAGATAATACCATCATATCATGCAAGGCTCGTTGAGATGCAGATAAAGCCAAGTGGATAGAACAGATAGGGGGGAAAAGAATAATTGTTATCAACAGAAGAATTTATGATAAAAAGGCTATAGAATGAATGAAATTGATGGGAAAGCACAACTGCCGGAGCATTGTCAAGCTCGTTAATAATAACATTCCCACTGAAGTTTGAGTTTGTGAAGTGAAATTCAGCCATGCTAGTTTGGAATCCACTTTTTTGATATTCAACGTGGTCATAGGACAAGTTACATACTTGAGTATCGACGTGATCCTCTCCTTGTTCGTTGTAAACATGATTACAATATACCGCATAAAGACAAAATTCTACAACAAAAACAAAAAGAGCTTTAGCCAACGATATGTTTGCAACTAAAAATTAATATAAGGCAACAGTTTTTAAAGTATCGCCTTTTTTTTTTCAGATTCGATGAAATCTCAAAGGCCGGTCAAACGAGATCATCTTTCAGAAGGCTAAGTGGCTACACCTTATTAGAAGGCCAAGTGGCTACACCCCATCACGGAGAGCTTTACTAGTTTTTCACCCATAGGTAAAACCTCGGCTACCCCAGACTCTTACAAGAGAGGCTAGCAAGGAATCGAACCTAAGACCTAACCGAAGCTAAGCCCCGCTCTTAACTATCTAGTCACACTCCTTGAGGGCAAAGTATCACCTTTATTAATATTGAAAGGAAACGGTGATAATAATTTGTCGCTATATATAAAAAAAGACAACAAAATTAAAATAACGTTACAATAAAGTCTTATATTTGAAACATCTAGAATTGTTATTATAGTTTCAGTCACCTATTTACTAAATGATATTTACTAATGTATATTTAACATATAAAAATTTTCTATTTATTAACGTCTAGCATAAATTAAATTACCTTCTGATCAGCTTTAAACTTGATTTATTACTTAAACGATATTATTTTATTCAAAATGATATCATTTTATATAAAAATTTAGGTTTTGAGTCGAATAACTTAAGCTCAAGTGTGACTTAAATTTTAGTTTGAAAGTTTGAACTCAAACTAAATTTTGGTTAATTCCAATTACACGAATCGTTAAGTCAAACCAGTTTGAACTATACTAATTTTGTTATCTTCAAAGAAATATTATTATTTGAAATAATATTTATCCTAAATAATATTTTTGGGACAAAAGCAAATATTATGTGTGTTGTGTGCATAGTGTTGAGATCCGTTCCATACCGGCCAGAAAACGGTACCCGAATCTTATCTTCGATACAGGAGAAAAATACCAGTCAGTACCGGCCAATTTCGGCGGTACCGTCCGGTATTCAAAATACCGGTCAAAAATCGGCCGGTGCCGGAAATTTTAAAAAATTGAAGGACTTTTTTGCAAAATTTTCCCCCTCTCTCCTACCTATCTTTCCCTCCATTTTTTCAATGTTTTAAAAATAATAATAAATATTTTATTACTAATAATAATTATAAATTAATAAAACTTAAAAATAAATTATTTTATTTTTATTACTAATAAAATATTTTTATTTAAATTTATTTAATATTTTATATAATATTTATTAATAAATACTAATAAAAATATTTTATTTCTTAAAATAAATAATTTTAAAATT
>JANKOE010000009.1:41280940-41291656 GCA_026284465.1 Erythroxylum citrifolium | reverse complement strand
GGAGATTAAAGACTGGGACGAGTCAACCGCAATGGCCAAAGGAGTCTGTTTTTGTATTGTTGAACATGTTTTTAGTTCACACTTTTGGGCCTGTAATAACTTTGAATTTTCTGTTTTTGACAGTATGATGTACTGTATTGTAAGCACTGTTTGAGATGTTGTGTGTGATGAAAGTCTGATTTGATTGTACTGTCTTGGGTGGCATCCACATATCCTCCCAGGGGGTATTTGGGTGTTACATGCATACTTGATCAGGAAATTCTTTGGATTCAAAACCCTCAGGTTGTGTCATATACACATCCTCTTGCAAATTCCAATTGAGAAATGTTGTTTTGACATCCATTTTCCAAATTTCATAATCATGGTATGCAGCTATAGCCAATAAAATCCTTATGGATTTAAGCATTGCTACTAGCGAAAAAGTTTCATCAAAATCAACCCTTATTTTTGTCTGTAATCTTTCGCCGCCAACCTCGTTTAGGTGATTTGTTAAAGATTTCTCAACTATTGCAGCTCCATTGAATTAAATCGTTAAGAAGAATGTTGGTTTTAGTTGGGAGAAAGAACAGGAAAATGCATTTAATACTTTAAGGGAAAGGCTATGTACTGCACCTGTTTTGCGTTTGCCTTTGAAATTGAATGTGATACTTTTGGGGTTGGTATAAGGGTTGTTTTGATGCAGGAGAATCGTTCCATAGCATATCTCAGTAAGAAGTTGAGCGGATTAGTTTTGAACTACTCCACTTATTATAAGGAGCTTTATGCCTTAGTGAGAACTCTTGAAGTTTGGGAACATTACTTGCTACCTAAAGAGTTTTTGATACATAGTGATCATCAATCTCTCAAATACTTGAAAGATCAAGGGAAATTAAGCAAAATGCATGCAAGTTAGGTGGAGTATCTTGAAACATTTCCGTATGAGATTAAATACAAGCACAGTAAGGAAAATGTTATGGCTAATGCATTATTGGGAAGGTACGCTTTGATTTCTATGCTTACTTCTAAGTTACTTGGATTTGAGCATTTAAAAGAGTTGTATGTGGATGATGATGATTTTGCTAATGTATATCAAGCTTGTGAATGTGCTGCATTTGATAAGTTCTATAGATATGAAGGATATCTTTTTAGGGGGAAGCAACTTTGCATTCATGCATGTTCTATTAGAGAGTTGCTTGTTAGAGAATCGCATACTGAAGGGTTAATACGGCATTTTGGTGTGCTAAAGACCTTAGATATGCTTAGAGAACGTTTTTATTGGCCAAGTATAAGAAGATATGTGTAAAGGGTTTGTGCCAAGTGTATTGCATGTAAATAAGCTAAATCTAGGTCTATGCCTCGTAGTTTGTATACAACTTTACCTGTACCTAGTGAACTTTGGACTAATATATCTATGGACTTTGTATTGGGTTTACCTAAGATTAGGAAAGGTAGAGATAGCATATTTCTTGTTGTGGACAGATTTAGTAAGATGACTCACTTTATTATTTTCCAAAAAGCAGATGATGCAAAAAACATTGCTGATCTTTTCTTTAAGGAAGTGGTCCGACTTCATGGTGTGCCAAAAACCATTGTTTCAGATAGAGATGTTAAGTTCCTAAGTAACTTTTGGAAAGTTTTGTGGGGAAAGTTGGGTACTAAACTTTTATTTTCTACTTTATGTCATCTACAAACTGAGGTAGTTAATGGAAATTTATGAACCATGTTGCGTGCAATTATTGGGAAGATCTTGAAAACTTGAGAAGATTGTTTGCCATTCATTGAGTTTGCATATAATGGTTCTAGACATTCTTCTACAAGTTATTCTTCATTTGAAATTGTGTATGGATTTAATCCATTAACCGTGTTAGATTTGATGCCTTTACCTTTAACTGAGATTACTAGTTTAGATGGCAAGAAGAAGGATGACTTGGTTAAAACAATACATGAGAAAGTGAATGAACAAAGTGAGAAAAAGAATCGCATGTATGCACAAAAAGCAAATAAAGGAAGTAAGTAAGTTATCTTCAAGCCAGGTGCTTGGGTTTGGGTGTATATGCGAAAAGAAAGATTTCCACAAAAAAGGAAGTCAAAACTTGATGCAAGTCATGATGGACCATTCTAAGTGTTGGATCGCATTAATGACAATGCATACAAGAAAGACTTGTCATGTGAGTATAATGTTAGTGTTACTTTTAATGTTTCTGACTTATCTCATTTTAACTTTGATTCAAATTCGAGGACGAATCCTTTTGAAGAGAGAGAGGATGATGTGATCACGATCATAACACTTTGTAAGAAAAATGAAACCAAAGATGAGTTAATAATGTCGAAGGTACCAATAACAAGATCAAGATGCTAAAAAGTTCAAAGAAGAGCTTCAATCCTACATGGGCTGAATTGTAGATGGCATGAAATATCAAGAGAAAAAGTTCAAAGAAGAGCTTCAATCCTACATGGGCTAAATTGTAGATGGCATGAAATATCAAGAGACAATGATGGTCAATGGCATCATAACTAGTCTAATTGGACGGAATGTACAAGAAAACTTTGATTCTTATTTAATTAATTATTTTAAGTTAGAAGCATAACTTTGGGCAACCCATTAATTATGTTTTGGGCTTGTTGTAGTGAGATAAACTTTTATTAACTTTCAGCTCATTTAATTTAAATCTTTTAGGTTTAATGTGTTGTATTTTAGAAATATTAGTAGGCTTTAGTTATTTTGGTGAGAGACCCATGTTTAAAGGCCTTTTACATAGTTTAGGTTTCTTTCTTTTCAAAGAGTATAAATATATCATAATAAACATTGTTTAGGAATTATTGATAAATAAAGTTTCTTCATTGGCTTGGTCGAATTCTTTAAGGTAGGATTGCTTTTCTTTTATTAGGGTAATCACTTGTGGTAAATTATTCTTATTTTCAAATCAACCTTATTATGTGTGTTTTCTTTCCTATAATTGATTGAGAGTTGATTAGGGTTGAGGTTTTTTTCTTGTCCTTGTCCTATCCAAGGTGTGTGTTTAAGGAGTTTTAAGTTCTTTAGCCTTGAGGTTCTAACCAAAGCGTATGTTTAAGAAGTTTTAGGTTCTTTAGCCTTGAGGTTTCGCATTATTACACAAGTGATTTGTATATCTTAAGTGGATCGATAGAGTTAGTTAATTAATGAACAATGTAAGCTCAATTATGTACATGAAACAAAGTGATTCGTGTGATCTAAGCAAGTCGGAAGGATTAGCTGATTAATAAGCAAAGTTGGTTAATCAAGCCCAACTGCGTGCATGAAACAAATGGTTCAAGTAACTTAAGTGGGTCGATATAATTAATTGATTAATGAGGAAAACTGTAAAATAGAAGAAGAGCAGAAAGGAAAGTTGAATAAAGAGAGAAATTTATTCTCAATTGTTACTGTACACTTGAATGAGAGGAGATATATATACACAGTCTATGTAACTAATCCGTATGCTAAGTATATGGTGCTAACTAATTACAAACTAACTATGCACAAATATCTATATAACAAAATAACAACTCTCAACATGCCCCCTCAAGTTGGAGGGTGAAAGATATCTTTCACACCTAACTTGGAAACCAGATATTTGTGCTGAGGAATGCTTAAACCTTTTGTGAGCAGATCTGCCATTTGTTCATTTGTTGAAATGTGTTTGGTCTGAATGTGCCCCCTTTGAATCTTTTCTCTGATGAAATGACAATCTATCTCTATGTGCTTTGTTCTCTCATGGTATACCGGATTGGAAGCAATATGAATTGCTGCCTTACTATCACAGTACAGAATCATAGGTTCTGATATCTTTTCTCCCAATTCTGCCACTAAACCCTTTAACCACATAAGTTCAGCAACAGTAATGGCCATGCTCCTATATTTTGCTTCTGCTGATGATCTGGATACAGTGTTCTGCTTTTTTGATTTCCAGGAAATCAATGAATTTCTCAGCTTAATACAGTACCCTGTGACAGAGTTTCTTGTCATTGGGCATGAAGTCTAGTCTGAGTCACAAAAGGCAATTATTTCTAGTTTACCTTCCGCAGCTAAGAGAATCCCTTGCCTGGATTCTTCTTACTGTATCTCACTATCCTCAAAGCTGCCTCATAATGTGATTTCTTTGGCATTCCGTCCGGTTTGAACCGCTATCTCATGAATGATGCTAAAAAGCTATAATAAGCCAAAGAGCAAACAGGGCAACTTATATGGAGAAGCAATAATCGAGAAAATGGCATTAAAAATCTCCACGAGCTTGCTGGTAATGTCTTGTTTACGAGTTTAAAGTGGTGTTCAATTTTGGCGGGAAATGCAACTCGCGGATTCTGGCTTGCGGAACACTTTTGTTTGGGGTGCGCAGCACGCACCGTAATACCAAACATTTTCTATTTTTACGAATAGGCAATATTGCCCCCGCCAGACCTCACCAAAAGATAACATTGGCATACAACACCCCAGCGGCCAGACCACCATGACCTCTCTCACTGATTTCTCTGTTCTTCGGTCAACGCCGTCCCTCACTCCCTCGTTCTCCCTTTCCACCACTATTCGCCGGCGGTTAACGCTCCGATGCTCAGTCACTGAGTCTTCTTCACCGAAGACAGTGTCACCGTCCCAATCCGACGGCAGACAATTGGACTGTGTTGTTGTCGGCGGCGGAATCAGTGGCCTCTGTATCGCTCAGGCTCTCGCGACTAAGCACAGAGATTTAGCTGGCAATGTAATTGTCACGGAAGCCAGAGACCGCGTTGGTGGCAACATCACGACCGTTGAACGAGACGGGTATCTCTGGGAGGAGGGTCCCAACAGCTTCCAGCCGTCCGATCCCATGCTCACTATGGTGGTAAGGTTGAGATTAACTTTACTCCTCAGAATTCTGTAGAATTTAATAGATTGATAATTGGTGCTATTGTATTGCAGGTGGATAGTGGATTGAAGGATGATTTAGTTTTGGGGGATCCCAATGCGCCGCGTTTTGTGTTTTGGGAGGGGAAATTGAGGGCAGTACCATCTAAGCCTACTGATTTGCCCTTCTTTGATTTGATGAGCATTGGCGGGAAGCTAAGAGCTGGATTTGGTGCTCTCGGGCTGAGACCTTCAGCACCAGTGAGCCCTCTTGAGCTTTGAATAACACTACAAATGCATGACATTGTCTGTTTGTTGCATTTAAAATGGTGGTGCTCTAATGAATTGGTCTTATCTTGATGTTAAAACTTTGACCAAGGTTACAGGGACATGAGGAATCAGTCGAAGAGTTTGTTCGGCGTAACCTTGGTGATGAGGTCTTTGAGCGTTTGATTGAGCCATTTTGTTCAGGTTATTAATTACCTGATCTGCCCAACGATATTTTTACAACTTGCATGGAACACATGGTTACATTTGTTGGTTGCTAGGTTTATCTGAACATTCTTCTGATACATAGGCGTTTATGCTGGTGATCCTTCAAAACTGAGCATGAAAGCAGCTTTTGGGAAAGTTTGGAATCTGGAGCAAAATGGTGGTAGCATTATTGGTGGAACCATCAAAACCATCCAGGAGAGAAAGAATGCTCCCAAGCCACCGAGAGATCCGTAATAATACTTCTCTCCTTTCTTATGTCACGTCTGATTGACACTGGTTTCTTTACTTCTTCTTTCAGTTTCTTATACTTAGTAATGTTGTAGACGTTTGCCAAAACCCAAGGGCCAGACAGTAGGATCTTTCAGAAAGGGACTTACTATGCTGCCTGATGCTATTGCAGCTCGGTAAGCTCCACATGTTGCTTCACGAAAAAGATGTTCTACATGGATTTTAGTTGCTAAAACGCTATTAGAGAATTGCCCCATTGTGATTCATTTTTGTTTTTGGGGTCCTTGTTGATTGAGTCGATATCTGCAGGTTGGGTGGCAATGTTAAGTTATCTTGGAAACTGTCCAGCATCGTTAAGTTGGATAATGGTGGTTACAATTTGACCTACGAAACACCAAAAGGACTGGTTTCTCTGCAAAGCAAAACTGTTGTTCTGACTGTTCCATCCCATATTGCTAGCAGTCTATTGCATCCTCTTTCTGTATGTTCTTTTTCAGTGTTTTATACTTCTATATGTGGTGCTTGTCACTCGTGGAATGTTCTTTAATAGACGACAGCAGATATCCTTTCCTTTTTAGTTTTGATCTGTGATGAACTTGTCATGTTGAGTTGGTGAATCCAGGTTACTGTAGTTCATGCAACAAATTTATCAGCTCTCGATGACCTCCTGTGTAAAATAAACATTATAATTGCATTTCTAGTTATTATTGTTTGTCCCAAATGTCTGTCTAAGAAGTAACCACCTACAAAAACTTGACTGACTTCATTTTTATTGCTTTTCTCATGAATTAATTGTTTAGATCAAGGGTATGGTAGCTTTTTTTTTTTTTTTGGTTTCTTGAGAATTAGTATGCCAGTTGACCTATAGTTTTGCTTTGTCAAAGTTTCGTTGAGAAACTGTTGCATATAATATCTCAGAATGTATTTATGTCTTCCATGGATTATCTTCTTAATAGGCTGGGGCTGCTGATGCGCTATCGAAATTTTATTACCCACCAGTTGCAGCAGTCTCTGTATCATACCCAAAAGGAGCAATTCGACAAGAATGCTTAATAGATGGTGAGCTTAAGGGGTTTGGCCAGCTGCATCCACGCAGCCAAGGGATTGAAACTTTAGGTGACTATTGGACTTCTCACTAACTCATATATTCCTTTTAAATCATCTTAAACTATCTGTCACTAAAGTCCTGCCTAAGTTTTAAGTCTGAAAAGATTCTTACTGAAGTGTTACTAGTGATTCATGTCCAATTTCTCAATTGATCAGGATTTCTGCAGGTACAATATATAGCAGCGCACTTTTTCCTAATCGTGCACCTGCTGGAAAGGTTTTGCTCTTGAACTACATTGGGGGTGCTACCAACCCGGAAATTTTATCTAAGGTAAGCAATATACAAAGATTGTTTCGATTTACAAACCCAGAATGTCCAAGAACAATACAAGAGGAAGCCATTTTGATGGTGAATATCTTGGCGCTGTTAATACTGGCCTTGTCGTGTATTTTCAGCTGTGTTCCTCCTTTGGATATTTAATTTTCTTATGATGTTGCCCATAGCAGTATCTTTCACTTTGGCCACACATGGGTAATGCTTTATCAAGCAAAGGGTACATTTAAATGTAGTGGGCAGGATAACCACGGAGTCATCTAAAAGATACGTCATGTGTTCAGTTATGAGGGGCCATTGATCAGTTTCTCATGAGCAAAATCCTAAGGTGACAAGTTTTGTCTTCACATTATTGTTTAAGTAGTCTGTCTCCTTCAGATCATGACTAGAGACTAGCATAATTTTGTAAGCTACAACTCTTGGGTGGAGTCGTCTCTCAAATCAATTGAACTTTTCCATGCTTTCTGTTGTTTCAACTTCTTTTCTAATTCCCTTTTATTAACTCCCCTTTTCAGACAGAGAGTGAACTTGTAGAAGCGGTTGACCGGGATTTGAGGAGGATGCTCATAAAACCGAATGCGAAGGATCCATTTGTCCTTGGTGTGAGAGTCTGGCCACAAGCTATTCCCCAGTTCTTAGTTGGTCATTTGGACATCCTGGATACAGTAAAAATGGCCCTCAGGAACACGGGCTTGGAAGGGTTGTTTCTGGGGGGCAACTATGTATCTGGTGTAGCTTTAGGACGGTGTGTAGAAGGAGCTTATGAGGTTGCATCTGATGTGACCAATTTCCTCTCCCACTATGCTTATAAATAGTGGATGCTGAGTGATCCTCCTGGAAAAGGTTTTGCAGACAGTTAGTTGCTTATAGTGTCGCTCGTCAGTTTTTTAGTTATCTAATGCCACTTTTATTTTTGCTTATTGAATTCCCCAATTCTTGATAAGATTTGTTTCTGTGGCTGCGGGAGGAGGCAACACCATTGTAGCAGATATCATCTCCGCCTGTGAGGCAATAAGATCTGCCCGCGTCCTTCAGCCGTTTAAGGGCACGTGCAATGTTTGTTGAATCTTTGACAACGGCTAACAAGGTAAAAATTGAATTAAAGCAAATTTAGGACTTGAAAACCTGAGAGCAAATGAGGAACTAAGGTTGGCAACGGGCCAAGCTTGGGCCGATCTTGTTTGGGCAGAAGTTTGACTTAATTTTAAATAAAATAATATTATTTTAATAGTAAAATCTTTTAGTTATTGAATAAAACAAACTAGTTTTGGTTTGAATCGATATTCCTGAATTTAATTTAAAATATCTCAAATCATTAACTTCGGCTGTTTTGAAATACTAATTTTGAAATACTACTTGCTACATATTAAAAGTAAAAATTTTCAAGTTTAGGCCAGCAAAAGATGATAATTAGAATTTGGATTTTTAATTATCAGTCATCCTTTTTAATTGCCATGGAGTAACATGATCAGCTATGACAAAATGCAACAGCCTCTTTGCACATATTATAGAAGGAAGAAGAAACATGGGATACAGGGGGTTAGCTACTGCAAATGCCTTTGTGTATGACTAAAGTTTTAGCTAAAGTGGAAGGTCTAGAGAAAACTAAACAGCCACTCACCCATGATTTGTTCCACTATTCCCTATTTTTTAGCGCTCTCCCTTTTCTACAGTAGTATAAATTGCAGCGGTAGGATATATTTGAAAGATATTCATTATATTTAGAATTAGTTTACTTCACATGAAAACATTTATTTGAAATTTCAGAATTTTGCACTTGAGTTTCAAACTCCTTTCTCTTTGTTCTTTTTTTTTAACCTTTCATTTTAGCATCAGAGCAAGTTTATGATCTAACATGGTGTCCACTTAAGCCTTTTCTGCACAGAATGATCCAACAAATTCCCCTACAATTTTCCCAACCAATCGAAACCTCAAAGCTATGACACAACAATTATCATTTGACTACATCTTGACTTGAAGCTCTTAACACTTTGGCAACTAATGTAGGCACATTCAAAGCCCAGGCCAATGGTTCTCATCATGCAGAAAATAGCCCAAAGGATCCAACAAGGGCAAAGCCAAGGAAAATAGCCTCAATTTGCAAGAAAGAAGTAGACTTCAATAGATAGAGGAAGCAAATGATGGTATGGAAAACCTAGGGGATACTAGAATTTTACGACCTTGTGTGAAAATGGCCAAATTCGAAGGAGGTGACCCTCGTGGATGGATTTTGAAAGTAGGAAAAGATTTTTGCTACTGTAAAATTTCGGATGATCTTAAGGTTGAAATCGCTTCCATATATTTGAAAGGTGATGCACTTGATTTATTCACATGGATTAATGGAGAAAATGTAATCCCTACTAAGAAGAGTTAGTAACAATGCTGTAAGAACATTATGGACCAACAAAGTTTAAAAATTCAGATGAGTATTTTCGTGCCATTAAACAAACTATATTTGTTTAGGAATATAGGCAAGAATTTTTCAGATGTTATGCTCGTGTTCATGATTGGATTAAATCTCTTAGGAGTTTTCCTTAGTGTCTAGAAGAAGAATTGAACTCAGATGTGAGAATCCATAAGCCAAGATGTTTTTATAAGGTCATGAGTTTGGCCCTTGAATTTGAAGCAAAAAAATAAAGGTTCAAAAGTGCCCATCCCCACCTCAAATAAGCCCAACATGCCTTCACCTTCATTTCCAGGCTCCTAAGATATTCAATAAACTCTCTCTCCATCCTAACGCAGCCTACATATAGACGAACATATTATAGCACCATCTACACTGATCAAAACTTGGGACGTCGAAAGACAATTTAAATGTGACAAGTATCATTGTAACAAAAAGTAGTAACCCACTTTATCATAACTCAAAATCACAGGTGGGAATGAACAGGATGCAGAAGGAGAAGTCACTAACATTAGTATGGCAGTTCGCGGTGGAGAAGAAATTTCACAAGACCTGGTCGAGATGTTGTTTCATACCATACTGGGTAAGGCTTCAAGCACAACTATGAAACTCAAGGCAAACCTTTTGAATAACAATGGTTCCACTGGCAATTTCATTACAACACCACTTACAAAGGAGTTGGGTTTAGCAGTAAAAGTACTAACAATCTTTAGAGTAGAGATATGGAATATAGACATAATCTGATGTAATACGATTTATCATAATATTTTTGTACAACTAGCAAACTGTTTGGTTTAGGGGAATGACTATTCCATTCCTCGTTTATCCCTGGTAATAACTTATTACTTTGTTTGGTTAAAAAAAAAAAGATACAGAATAGATAATCCTAATGTTTAGTTATTCCTTCAATTTGTAGAGTACCTAAAGCAATACCTCCCCCTATCTTTATCTATTTTGAGCACGTCAGGAATAGATGACATGACTTGAGGACAAAAATATCCTTCTCTACTGTGAAAGAGGCTCGTCCATCTCCCAACCTTCAAGTGATTCTCTTCTCTAGCCCAACCTTCGATTGTCTGCCCCTCTCTTTTGGGTAAGTTAAAAATGTTCTTTCCCAACAAGTTTTGTCCCTCTCTTCAATCGTAGCCACTTATGTTCAACTTGTTTGTGCTTTAAGATCTGTTGTTTCCTTGTTTGGTGCATGAGGTGGATCGATTTCTTTTAACTTCGTGGTCTCTTCTAGTTTCACCATATTTGTAATCTTTGTGTTCTTAAATCTCATCGACAGTTTAATGCTTCTTCTTCTTCTTTTTCTAGGTTTTGCTCTTCACTCTGAACCTGAAATTTCTTTTCTTTTTTGTAGTTTAAGATCTGTTGGTTCCTTAC
>JANKOE010000009.1:41174618-41185261 GCA_026284465.1 Erythroxylum citrifolium | reverse complement strand
TTGGTTTTTTATAAATAGGTTGGTAGCATTAGATTACTACATTTACCATTATGTTAATTCCTATAAAAGAAATTTTTATTAAAAAATCACTAAAGTTAATTGGTTCTGCCTGAACTTGATGAGGCTGAACGTTGCTACTTGGATCCATGATCCTAACTAACTTCAGCTAAAGGACTCCTGCAAAACAAATAAAGCACGCTAGGAGTTGATTGTCGGCAGGCCCCTCCGACGCTCAAGTTAGTCTTTTTGAGAAGGTTTTGGTTGCTAAGAACAGAGAAAATTAGGGTTGTAACGTCGTACCTGTATCATGGTGAAATAGTACCTTTTATACATAATAGTTGCTAGGTTTAGGTCTTTACGTATGCATGGGAGGTTACAAACTGCGAATGGGCTGTCGATGCATGGGCCTTAGACCGGGCCTAGCATGACCAACCCAATCATTAATTAAATTCAAAAGTTACTAAAAATATTTGATTTAATAATTTAGATCTTTATCTAGTTGCTTGATAAAATAATATTTGCAAGATATTATTAACTGATGTTATGATCATTTAATATTTTGTTAAGTATGTAGACTTATAAATTGGGTCATTTACGTATGAATATTAAATTTTAATAATAAAAATATCCTTTTAAAATTTACATTTTTGCATATTGCTAATTTATTGGGACTCTTTTTAACTTCACTCAGGCCTATAAAAAGTTAGAAACCTCCTTGCTTGAATCAGCAGCAACGAAGGCCATTTTTCTGGACCTTTTAATGGTCCTTCACAAAAACAAATGCTATAAATCTGAATTAGTACTTGTATAATGATTCACACCCATCATTATTCCGACCTTATTTGATCAGGAAATGCTTCTTCTACACTGCCATTCAAGCTAAAAACAAAGAAATATATGACCATATTGATTTGCCAACTTTGTGGAGGCAGGCCTCTTACGTTATTAAATGGCTTATCTGAAACGTATGAAATGTTATGTAAACAAGATAAATGTGTTTTTTAAATTTCCTAGACCAAGAATGGACCAGCCATCTCAATTTGTCTCTACCTTATTAATGGCGAAATTGTAGTGGAGACATCACCATCTGTAGGCCTGAAGAGCCCGAAGGTGACTCCCAGCTACTAGCTACCATTCAATAATGCACATTCCAACCAACCGAATAAATACACGTACCCGGAGAACACTTTTGTTGAACACACAAGTGCTGTCTTGGCGTAGAAATCCACTTACGTAGATGTTGTCGAAAAGAAATTATTGTCCAAGCGCGTATGTTTCATCTAGTAATTTGTCAGGGATGACAAACTTGATGAGAACTTTAAAGGGTCTAGAGTAAAACCTGTGATTTAGTAGTTTGTACATACGAATCCTGACACTTGAGGAGATGTTTATCGAGATACGATCTTTCCAAACACTGTTGCGGTCTGTGATGTCGAGCAGATCTATGATCTATCTCCTCCGTCTGACGTCCCACGTTGTACGCAGAGTGATATATTGTTCCGACATTAGTATTTTACTATTAAAAATTTAAAATTAGTCTATGATTAAAAATTTATGATGACGGAGATAGTGATAGATTCGTGAATATGAAAAGATAACCTGCACGAACTAGTGAGCTATTTTTAGGGGTATCAGTCTGCACATAACCTGCACGAACTTGTGAGCTATTTTAGGGGTATCAGTCTGCACCTGCTAGCAGCTCCTCGAACAAAACAACTGACCCGAAAAGAACCGAGCAGCATCTTTGTCCACAACTTGTGAAGCAATACCATTGTGCTGAACAACCTATAAACAGTAGCAATACGCCTTAGACATGGGCCAAGAAGGAACGGTATTACTATTGGCGCTTAAAGCTGACCACCATGGCTAGAAGATTGCAACGTACCTCGCAATCCTCTCTTTACACGTATGGAATGTGAACAGTATCAAACATTTTCTTTAACAACAGATTCACGGGTTGCAATTTGGGTTATTGTCTGATTAGTTCAGCAATAACAAAAGTATGTCTTCCTACGTATGTGCTGTGTTTGTCTCCATCTGGTGTCCTCATTATTTAACGTGATTCTCGGATCTATCAAGCTAATCTCTTAATCAATCCCTTTTATTTTAAAAACTTTGGCCTTATTGCTTGTCACATTTGCTCGAGAATGGACTGAACACCCTTTCCAGTATTTTAAGATTTCCATCAACTCATCAGCTTCATCTTTCACGCTGCTCTACTGTTCCGTTACTATTCCAATGATAAACTCTCCAAGCAAAACATGCCATTAAGGGGGACCACTTATTATCGTGGAGTAAAAAAATAGAACAAAAAGGGTGAAGATGGTTAATCCATCATCCAAGCATTTATATAGGCTACAGAAACTATAGAACCAATGAGGATCAAGCCTTGGGGTGCTTAAGCTGTGCGTGGTAGGTCCTTTGGGCTGTTGCATGTGTCTGTAGCACGTTAAGCAATTATGTTATCACTTACCCTGCTTGTTTGAGCTAATCCTTGGAGCAAACTCCAGACTTGACAAAAAGGTTTGGTTCTCATTTGACCTGATGATAACTCATCCATCTCGTAAGAACTCAACCGACTCGCTTGACCCATACTAAATCCGGGCTTTTATCCTAAACTAGACTGGGTTTTTCGGACCTTATGAGACTCTATTTGATCCATTGCTGTTTCTCTTAAAAGCAATCATTCGAAACAAAATAAGAGCTTAATTATAAGAGCAACCCGAATGATACCTTGAGGTCCAGCTTTGTCCCTCGTGGGTGGTGTTGTTTTTCATCAGTCTTTGCTTAGTGGGTGTTGTCCAATTCTCTGAATGATAACGTGTCTCTCGATTGCACAAGCCAATTCAAGTGTAAACAATTTGGATAAACAGGTTTTGTTTAACGTGCTTCAGTTAATGTATGTTCTTGCATTGCAACATGCTTTTAGTGCCATTAACGGCCTTTCTAAAAGATCAAATCTGAGGATCTTTAAGACTAGGCTAACTTAAAGCAGTGTATTGGACTGGCCTCAAATACCGGTCGATACCGGCATTTACTGGTTGGTATCGGTTCTGTAAGTTTCGGAAATTGCAAGTTAGTAAACCTAATTACCCCCCCTCTCGATTCTTCTACGCTGCTCCTCTCTCTTCTGAGTCTTCTGTGCCAATCTCTCTCTCTCGGTATCTCTCCGTGAAGTTGCCGTCTCCTCCTCAGCCTCCTCGTCGTCGACGTCTCCTCCTTCCTCGCAGCTCGTGATCTCTCTCTCTTCCTTCGACCTTAGCCCACTCCTTCGATCCTTCCTCCGCAGCACGTGGTCGCTGATCGTCGCAGCCCACACCACACTGTCCGTCGCACTCGTACCTCAGACGCACCACGCGACTCGACATCGACCCGAAGAGGTGAAGACCTGATTGTTTGGATGTATGTTTTTTTTTTCATTTTTCATGGCATTTTGATTCTTTGATTGTGTTAGTCGTTGGATGATGGTAGATTGGGGTAAAAAAATTGTGTTGTGTTTGTTGTGAACATACGGTGTTGGATCCAATCGGTGGATTTGGGTAAAAAATTGGATGTTGGATTTCGGCTGGGAATGGATAGTGAAGTTGAATCATGAATGAGTTTTGTCATTTGTGAATGTTGAACGGAAATTGGATTTAGATTTTGCTATTTTGGAAGTGGATTAAAAATTTAGAGTGCCGAATGTCTTAATTTTTTGGCTTGTGATATACGGTATTGAATTGTTGGATTATTGATGAATGAGATTGAATTTGAGCAATTGAGCTTGAGTTTGAGAATTTAAAATGTTTTAATGATAATTTGGTACTTATGGTTAACCTTATAGACGTGAGGTGTGCTTTACATTGGTCATTAGTATTTAAATTTCAACTTTAAAGTTAAATTGTTGATATTGATTAATTGATTGTTAAAACTTAAAATTGAAAGTTAATAATCAAATCAACATTTAAACCTAAATGTAAAATTGATAATCAAATGTGAAATTAATAATTAAATGTGAAATTGTAAAATTGATAATCAAAATTGGTAAAATTGAAAAAGCTTAAATCATTAATTGACACATTCTTAATTTTTATGAAATGGTAATTTATTTTTAATATTTGGGTATTGAAAGCATGGTAGATATGAACAATAAACTGGTAAAGTATATGGTACAACTGTACAATATACCAATGAACAATTTTGCAAATTTAAAAAAATTTAAGAAATATTTTATAAATTTAAAAAATTATCTGAAACGGTATCCGGTACTGAACGGTACCGATACAGTGTACCAAAACTTAATCTAGTATCGAATTCGATACGGTATTCATAACATTGGCAATGGGTTAAGATTTTAAATATTATTACCTATGAAAATGTTAGGAGAAAACCATAAACATAGGAAATCTAGGAGGGTCACTTTCTCCTTTCCCAACCAAATTTATTGCTTTTTGTCCCTTACCATAATTTCATGTTTTACCATCTCTAAAGGGTTTCAAACATGATTTTGAATTTTTTTTCGTACAGGTCAGTATCGGGCGGTACGTAATGTACTGACTAAAGAACGATACAAAATAGGGGTATTTATGTACTGGGTATAAATACCGATCGATACTAGCTTGTTTCGTCTGATATTGGTCGGTATTTATAATGTCGGTTACATATCGGTAAGCACCGAAAATTTTGAAAAATATAGGAATTAAGTTGCAAAATTATAATATTTTAAATACTTTATATTGTCCTTAATTTTATATTTGTATGATAATAATTGCCTTTTATTTCATATAAATTGTGGTTATTATTTATATGTGAAATATCTAAAAATTATTATTATTTAATATTAATTGTGATTATTATTTATTATTTTAAGTTTTGGAGATAAGGTTAAAAATATACAGTACACCTGTACAATATGAAAATGGGTTATTTTGTAATTTTTTAAAAATTCAGGAACTATTTCATAAATTTAAAAAATTACCTGAAATAATATCCAATATTTAACCGATACGGTACAATACCATACTAGAATTCAATTCAATATCAAATTTAATACAGTATTCGTAATATCGGTTTCAAATAAGAATGCTTCGTCCCAAAGAAAAAAAAAAGGAAATAAAATTTGCAGTAATGAGGGCACAACCTCAACTGTGACTGCTGGAGGTGGTGGTAGCGGTAAGGCAGGGACAGTCAACTAAGGGACGACGAAGAACAAGTCAATGAAAGAAGAAAAAGTAACTTACATCTGTTTTTTTTTACTAAAAATCAATTAAATAAAATATATGTTAAAAAATTACTGTCACTTAACAATAATTACTATAAAATTAATAAATCAATGTTGAGCGATACGTAATACAAAAGAGAGTTTATTTTAAAATAAAAAATAAAATTATTCCTTAAAATATAAAATATTAATAAATATAAATTATGTCCATTCAACAATTGAAAGAGTTAATAAAGTGCATCAATTTGTTATTTAAATTATAGAAAGGAAAAAACTATATGGAACCTTCTCTTGTAATTTTCAATTCCTATTACATCATTTGATTTTCCTTTATTTTTATTCTTTATAGCCTCATTCTTAAGTCACCTGCTTCACATATTTTCTTTTTTCTTGGTCAAAACTAGAATTCAAAATCAAAATTGTAGCTCTAAAATTTGATCTTGCTATCTTTTGCAATTTATCTCTCAATTTCAAAGAATAACTATTTTAACAAAATTTCAGATTTATGAAAGGATTAAGTAATGCAATAAACTTATTTCTATTAAATCTTCATTTAAAAAAAGATAAATTCAAGTATTAGAGAATAAATTTGGATTGTTTCCTTAAACATTACTCATCCATACTACCATGTTTACTTATGTTTTATGATAATAAATTTTCTTCAGGAACATGGTTTTTTAAATAATTAAAATTTTATATTCAAATAAAAGCATCTTTGTGATAATTAAAGACAAATATTTCTAGCTTCCAATTATATCTCATTAAAATGATTTAAAATCTTTTTATTTATGTTTTTTATCAAAGTTATAAAACAAAAATACTCATGAATATCATTTGTAAATTAATGTATATACTTAATATTCAAACATCAATAGATAAATCATACATAAGTGATTTCTGCCCATTAAGATCTCGAATATAATAATAAACACATAGATAAAGCGAATAAATCACTTATCTTGAGCAGAATTCGACATGATGTAAAGAGAACTTTCAATAATCACAACTAATTTATATACCTGTTAACGTTAAATCTTGTATGTCTATCAAGTACTAAATTAAAAGTTAAGATTTAATATTCTATTAAATTAAGAAAAAACCTTCAACTAAATTTAATATGGGCCTACATAAAATATCGACCATAACACTAAGCCATATTTCTTACATTCTCCTACTTGACCGGATGTTTCATCATTACATTTAATATTATAACATAAAACTAGAAAAAATTAAATCTTATAAACCATTAACATCATAAGCACCTCAACACAATAAATGTGGGTTATCGCGATTATATACAGTATAGTCATATACTCCCTTTCATATACCACTACATTAAGAACTTATTATGTTTAGGTTTATAAGTTGCATATAAACAACATACGATCTAAATACTTGTTATGAAAATACATACAAATTTCTTATTCTCATAAGTTGCATAAAACAACATACAATCTAGATACTAGTTATGAAAATACATCACTGCAAGAAAATTAGTTATTAGCAATGGATAATTACCGACGAAAAATCACTATCCATTGGTAAAATTGTAGGAAAAAATTTCGACTTGTGATAGAAAAATATCCGTTGGTAAATATGGAGGGAAATCATCTCGACAAATTTTTCAACGGAATATAGCGACAGTAAGATATGTCCGTCGGTAAAAAAAGCGGGAATGCTTGGCAGGGTAAATAATGCTAGAGTTTACTGACAGATTTTTTGTTAGTAAAGTCTAGTCGTAAACGTCATCGTTTGCTTTTGTTTAAACTTAAAAAACGAAAAAGACGTCGTTTAGTTTAACATCAATCAACGTCGTTGTTGTTAAACCTAAAGCTACCGCTGTTTCCTTCCCTCCCATTTCTCCTCATCCATCATGCGCAACCCCATTTATTTTCTCTCATCTGTCGTCACTGTCCGACCGCTGTTGTCATCGTCCCACTGCTCATCATTGTCGTGTCACCGTGTGTCGTCAGCGTGCCATCGTCCTCGGGTAGCTAGCATCGTCATCTCTGCATCAACCGAAGGCCACCGTGCATCATGTCACCGTACCTCAGCGCCGTTCTTCCTCGCCGTCGTAGTCGCTTGTCCTCGTCGTTGTCGTCGCATCTGCTTTAGGTGCTATATAATCATCTCCGACACCTACCACCTCTTCGTCGTCATCCTCCTATCAATGTTGATTACGTTAATTTGGTTCATTATTAGATTTAAGATTGCAGTAGTGAGTAGAATGTGTAGAGAGAAGATTTATGGTGTGAAGATTGCAGAACTTAAAAGGAATCCTATATAGAATTAATAGAAAATTAATAATTATTATGTTTAGTCTATAATTTTCTCTAGTCATTTTGTAAATCGGTTTACTTGTTGTTTATTATGTTTTTTATTGTCATTTAATAGTTTCACTTATCATTTAGCTTGTTATTTCACTTGGCATTTGGCCTTAGATGTTTCTCTTGTTGCCAAAAGTAGAATATATTTTTCTTATTATTTTTTGCCACATGTCTATCATCATGTCATTTTGTTAGTTTATTGTTCCCCTTTTTTCTTGCTTGTTGTTTTGTTTTATTTATGTGGTCTTTGATTTTCACTGGTCATTTGGTATATCATTTTACTCAATGTTGGTATGTTTCATTTAGGATTAGGCATTAGGTGTTTTGCTTGGAACTAGACTTAAGGTGTTATTATTTTCCTTAGGTGTTATGATTTCCTTAGGTCTGATGTGTTTTGCTTGGCATTAGGCTTGGTGTTTCACTTTTATAAGGCCTTAGGCATTTTGAGGTGGTTCACTTATTTTTAAATAATAACATAGTTGTGATTTTTTCCATTATAATCGTGATTCTTTTGAAATAATGTGCTTCCAACTTAGTACGTAATTTTATGAATATATTTCATGTAGAATATTTATTGCTTCATTTCATGTTTGTTAAATAAATGCGATCACCATCTTTTAAATAAAAATTAATAAAAGTAAGGCTTATGGTGTTAACTAGTGTATATCTTTGTAAGCTCAAATACGTATAATCATTCAAGTATATATATCCCAATTTTGATAATGACACTTACCTTCTATGCTTTATTCATGTGTTTATAACACGTAAAGCTATATATGTTCGCGAAAATGTATACATTTTTATAGTCGCTCTAAGGATAATTTTGCTTCCTCTTTAAGTTTATGTATTTTCCTACCCTTACCTAAACCTCCTAAGAGGAATAAGTTATATCCATCTGAAGGGATATCTAGAGTGGTTATTGTGTCTCTAGTCCCTTCTTAAAAGCAACAACTTTTTATGAATTTGAATAAGGCTACCAACTCCTATGGCATGTTCCTATTAATTTTATAAAGTTGAACTCTAAAATCTCAATCTTAATTTTGTAAAGTTGAGTTTTCTATGAATCATTACCCATTTCTTGTATTCATCTCATAAATTATTGTGTGCTAAAAATTGTGTGCTAGCGTTGAAATTTGTGGTTTGACTGATATGAACATTCTTTTTTTATGGTAATAAAAATCATTATCCATTTCTCGTATTCATCTCAGAAATTGTCTTCCTCAATTTAATTATGTGCTAGCGTTGAAATTTGTGGTTTGACTGATATGCACATTCTTTCTTTATGTTAATAAAAATACATCATTATATCTTAAGGAGCTAACAAGACAATTTATACTTTATAATGATGGAAATTGGATGGAATTGAAGGACCAAAAATATTTGCGTGTTGGGCTTGGAGGTTTAATTATATTGTGGGGAAGGTATTAAAGATTCCACAATTGTTATTTAGGTTTTGAAACAAATATAGTGAATTAAAGAGTTTGATTTGAGGAAGAAAATAATAGGACTATGTTGTTTTAGTTTCTTCACATACAAGGAATTTAAAGAAATTTAAAAATAAAGAACAGTCTTTGATAGTTATATGGGTATCCAAAGTATAAATTAGATAGATTCTTGTTGTTCCAACCACCACTCCTAGTCCTAGTTTATAACAAAGTTTTTATATGTTGTTCATTCATAGGCATAGTAGTTCTTCCTCTATACCGCCTATTGGTAGGATTGGAGTAAGATTAAATTGCAATATACAATGAATTGTTTTTATTCTAAAACGAAGCTAAAAAATCTTCTAACTTTTGAAATTAAATTAAATAATTATGTTTTCTTGATTATGAATTTAACTTGTAATGAAAGAAGTTTGTATTCAAGATGAAACAATACTCAAAGTCGATTTTAAGAAAAAATACTTTAATTTTTATAATTTCACTTATGTGAAAAAATTAAAATGTAATATTTTATTGAATTTCATTTCTGTTGCATAATTTTTACACCAGGAAGAGGACTTCATAACATTAAAAAAAGAAAATGATGGTATTTGGAACAGCCCATGGGAAATGCAAAATGGTGCTTCGGTGGATTATATAATACTGCATTGTGTTTAAAATTCATTTCTTTAAATTTTTATAAACTTTTATTTTAAAGGAAGAATAATTCATATATGATTTTTCGTAAACATTAATTCATTAACTCTTTATTATACATTGATATATTGATTGTTGTTAATTTTTATTGAGTTAATGTGAAAGTTGAACACTCAATATTTTATATATTTTAAGTAAAACTAATGTAAGAATTTTCCAATCAATAATTTTATTCCTTGATCTTTTAAACAAGTATTTCTATGAAAGTATGGGCAGGGATAATCTCTCTGTAGCAACCCACTCCCGCAATGACCCGAACCCGACATCGATGGTGATATCCGAGTCCGTGCCCCGCGAGGGTGGCGTGCTAAAATACTCAATCATTCAGAAATCGATACTTTTTTTTAGAAATCACAACATAATATATGCAGAAGTCGATACTTAAATTAGGCCCATAAACATTCATAAACATTTCCAGTTAACACCATTTTCAATAGCCATTCGGGCCCTTTCATAAACACAAAACACTTGAGTCATTTCAAAAAACAAAGTTATACAAAAGATGCGAAATTTACAATTCAATATACAATAAAGAAATGCAATGTAGACGCGAACTGATCCCGACCTCTATTCTTCACTTGAATGCTGTAAGTATACTCCCTTTGGCCAAACGGGGTATTCTTCTGAATCCTGAAAAATATTTGCAAATTTTAGGTGAGTTTTGCGAACTCAGTGAATGACCATCATCGACGGCTCACTCATCACATAACACATAATTCACACATCTCACTTTATTTCACATTTCACATTCAATACACTTAATTATTCATATTATGCATATGCAGTGCACTGTG
Organism: Erythroxylum citrifolium; assembly: GCA_026284465.1. Lineage (NCBI taxonomy): Eukaryota > Viridiplantae > Streptophyta > Magnoliopsida > Malpighiales > Erythroxylaceae > Erythroxylum > Erythroxylum citrifolium. The sequence continues at coordinate 41,174,802 of JANKOE010000009.1, read as the reverse complement.
CACATGAGACTCACTTTCCATTTGTTACTTTGTTGTGACCAAGTGCCTTGTTCACGAGCCCATATCCCTTAATAGATATCGAGCTGGCCCATAAACAATACTCAAACTCGATTTTAAGAAAAAATACTTTAATTTTTATAATTTCACTTATGTGAAAAAATTAAAATGTAATATTTTATTGAAT
>JANKOE010000009.1:41161203-41174518 GCA_026284465.1 Erythroxylum citrifolium | reverse complement strand
AGAATCCGATTGTTTAGAGGTTATTGAGGGTCTCAATTCTAGCTCCTCTAATTTTTCCGAAGTTGGTTTAGTGCTTTCTGACTGCCAGGAGTTTAAGACTCAATTCCAACAGCTGTCCTTCCTATGGATGCCTCGAACTGCTAATAGTGCCGCTCATTCTCTAGCAAGGGTATTTCTATTGTATGCAGATCGTTTTACTTGGCCTTCGTTGCCAAGTTTTCTTTCTTCTGTTATTGGTTCTGATGTTGCTTCGTCTAAGAGTAATTTAGAGGAGGTCTAGGTCTGGGTGCATGGGGTAAATCTTATTGGCTTGGGTATTAGTTTTTGCCTTTTCTATATGCTTCTATGTTGTTTCGTGATGGTTTTAATGTCAATTTTTTTTTTGCTTTATGTTTACTATTCAAGATTTTTCTCATAATTAGACAACTAACCCATAAATATTCTAAATAGTAACATTTTTGTAAATTTAAAACTAAAAATTCTTAAGTCAATCATACTAAAGTTATCGTTAAGATATATGTTATGATATCTTAATATTTAATTTTGGACATTATTAAACTTAGTTGAGTTTACGTAAGACTCTTCCAAAGTAAGTTTGATAAGGTTTAAATTCTTAATTAAGAAGTGATTTAAATGGATATCCTATTTTATGATAATGGCTATCTAAAGAAGCAAATTTTTCTGAAAATTTAACTTGATTATAGCGAATTGTGGCTAAAATCTAGGTGAGATATGGGCTGAAGTAGTGTCGTTTTTTAGCATGAAAAATATAGGTTTCATATGATTTTGATAGCTGTGATTTTAGGGATCTTTTTTATGATTTTCGATAACAAATTTGTCGTGATATTATTTTGTGTGTTGCTGAATTTTTGGTTAAGTGGATCACGTGATTTTGGGGCTGAGATTTTGGTTGTGCGTATAATTTTCTGCAACTGTGCATTCTTTTATTCTTAAACGAAATTTGAGGGTGGTCTTGGATTATATTTGAAGCTGATTTTGTGGGATACCATTTAGACTTGGTGCTGCAACTTTCTGTCAAGGTCTCACGACCTTGTTGCTGATATTTTCAACGCAAATTATATTGTTTTTGTATATGCACAATCTTCTCTTTTTGAATCATCATTGAGGGTTGTGTGATTGTTGATTTGGTGTGGTAAAACTTCATAAGTTTTCATAATTTTTGTAGTTGTATTTTCGGGCGTATTGAGATATCTTTGACAACTGATTTTTGGCGATTTTATCTATCTTGGACAACTACATTTTGCAGTAGTATTACGTGATTCCCAGGGCTGTCCAGATATTGGTTTTTGAGTGAAAAAGGCCTAGGAGACGTGTGTTGTTATAGCTATATTTTTTGTGACGTTTCGGTGATGAAATGTTTGTTCATTTGATAGTTATTAATGTTGCTGTATGCGTAAAATTCCAGCAAGCATCGTGAATTTTGCAATTTCGTTGTTTGCAATGTTTCGGTGAAGAAATGTTTATTTTGTTGTTGATTTGTCCAGATTGGGGAGCTGTGTTTTTTGTCTATTATGAGGGTATTTTTAGGATGTCAATGATAGTGGTTTTTGTGTGAAAAACTTCTAGCAGTTTTGGTGTTTTTGTAACTTCATAGTTTGTAACGTTTTCGATGGAAAGGTGTTTGTTTCGTTGGTGACCTTTCAGCTACTGTGCATGGGATGTTCCATTGACGATATTGAAGCTTCACGACATATTCTTTTAATGGACAATTTCTTATTCTTTTGTTGACGAAGCTACATTGTTATGAAAGTTGTTTTCTTTCTCAAGTGTCTTTGTTTATGTTCGTTGTTATTTTAATCACTTGAGTTATTTTATTTTCATCTTTAATTATCAAATACTATTGAGAAAATCCTTTGTTGAGGTTAGTACGAGAAGGTCGTACTATTGAGCGTGATTTAGTTTTAGGGGTAGTGAGGACGAGGGACAGTATCAAGAGTTGTGTAAGTCAACTTTGTAACGCCTTGAGTAAAAATATTGTTGTATCACAGGTAAAAGTAATTAAGTTGGGTGAGAGGCCGCAGACGTAAGCAAGGTGTGCCGAACAACGTTACCAAATTTTGAGTTTTGATTTGTTTATTTTGTATTTAATTTTTTTGTTTTTTTGTTTGTGTTAGAAACAACTGCAGTTGAACCAGAATTTTTGTGAAACTACTTCCTTTCAGATTTTCAATTGGTATCAGAGAGGGTCACCGAATTAAAACTTGATATGTCAAGTTGGTGCAGATCCTTATTTCGCAATTATGACTATAAGAGAAGGTGCATCAATCATCAAGCCACCATTGTTAAATGATTCAAATTATCCTTCATGGAAATCATAGATGAGAGTCTTCATTCAGGCATAAGGAACAAAAGCATGGAACTTGATTTTAAATGGTTGGACACATCCAACGAGGACTGATGAAAAGGGAGAAGCAGTGCTTAAAGATGCATCAGTTGATAAGGGCTGAAGAGGAGAGAGTGCTTGGAAATTCTGAAGCCCTACACGTCATCTTCAGTGTAGTTGATGAAGGCCGCTTTGCTATGATATCAGCCTGTGAATCGACGAAAGAAGCGTGGGACACTTTGCAAATTATACACGAGGGATTAAAATATATGATAGCTTTGAAATTTCATATGTTGGTTGTGAGATTTAAAGAGTTGAGGATTGATGAAAGTGAAACTATTGGAGACTTCTATGAGAGACTATGTGACATAGCAAACCAAACACATCAACTTGGGAAGAAGTATTTGAATCTAAAACTTGTTAAGAAGACATTGAAATCATTGCATCCGAGATTTTTACCAAAAATTGCAGCCATCGAAGAAGCCCATGCTATCAATGAATTGTCTTTGGATAAGGTAGTTAGGATTCTTACCATCTTTGAGATGAATTTGTTGAAACATAAACGAGAGAAGAATAAAGGATTGACATTGTAAGCCGAGATTGGTAAGGCCATGAATGACTTAGAAGATGAATCCAATGAGAATGAGGATATGGAGTTATTGACAAGAAATTTCAGCAAGTAGTTAAAGAAAGTGAAAAAGGATAGACCCAAGTTTAAACAGAACGGTAGGAGTTCATTGAATAACAACTTTAAACAAGCAGCTAAAACTCAAAAGGATAAAAGAAAATTGAAGAAAATTCAATGTTATGAATGTCAAGGCTTCGGACATATGCAAGTGGAATGTGCTAACACTTTGAAGAAGAGAAAAGGGAAGTCCTATACTAGCACTTGGCATGAGAATGAATCCGAAGTGAGTATGATAGTGAAGAGGAATTTGTGAGTAATGCTGCCTTGGTTGCTTTATATAGCAAAATTCTAGTTGCTTGCCTATTAGTAATCAAGAAGGAAGAAACTGATGATGAAATTATGGATAAATTAGTCTAAAATTTTGGGAAAAATACAGATGAATCAATCCAAAGTTCGAGTTCAAATTATGACAATGATGACAGTGATTCGAATTATAAGAGGGAGGATATTTGCAAAGCTTATGAGTTAATGTATGTTAAATGGGTCCAAACATGTAAAAAGAATGAGAAGTTGAAGAAGGAAAACTCTACCCTGGAGAACATCATTCAAGATTTAGAGAAGAAGATGTTATCTACAATAAATGAGCTAAATAAAACAAAGTTGAAGTTAGTTAGTACGGAAAAAGGGATAAGAATGTTAAATGAAGATATCGAAAAGTTAAAAAAGTTGCTAAAATTGGCAAGATTAAAGAAAACCTTAAGACATTGGCTATAAAGATGAGTGTTCTAAGTCGAATGGTGAGAAAATGGTGCGGCCAAATCTGTCCAAACTTTAAGGAGGAATTGAAAATTTATATACCTACGTGTCACTTTTGTGGGATAAGCAAGCACATAAGGCTAAAATGTTACAAATTGTTGCTAATGATATTTCAAAGGGCTCAAAACTGAAAATCTAGACACTCTTCATTAAATATCTAGCAACAGTCCATGTTACTACTTGGATTAGAAAGGGTGAAAGAAGCTACTTGATGGATGATCCAAGTTGTACAGATGGCCACGTTTCTTTTAGAGATGGAAAGAAGGTCAAGGTTATTAGAAGAGGGACACTTTGTGTGGATGGACAACCATACTTCAAAAATGTGCTTCATGTGGATGGTCTAAAAAACAACTTGGTAGTTGAAGAAAATCTTCAAAACCAACCTTAAAAACCAACTCTAAGACGCAAAGAAGCAAGAGCCAAAAACTGCCCAAATATGCTGTTAGTTTTTTGCTGGTGAAGAAGTTGTTCAGATAGAGGATAAGTCAGTTGCCTCAGAAGAAGAAATTAATCAGACAGTCGATGACAGAGATAATGTGATGAGGAATAAGACCAAGTTTGATTTTTTTTAGAGGACTAGGGATTGTATGCTTTATATTTTTTAAGAATATTGATGTTGTTTCAAAAAATAAAAAAAAGGATGTTCGAAGGAGTTAACATCTAGACTCTCTGAGCTTTTATTTTTGGGTTTTCTAAGGTTCAGTTGATTAGTGTATGTCTGGTTTTTCCTTACTTGTTGAATAATATATTTGATGTGAGAATGAGACTCTGCCTGATGATTTAAGAGTTTTGCTTTTGGATTTTGATTTAAAGAGTTATGTCGAGACAATGTTGATGTTTAGTTGGAGACCTATAGGAAGATTATAATTTTATATGACTTGGGTTTTTCAAGTTCTATCTCGGTTTCTCTCTATATTGTAGGGTGTATAAGTTTGGGCAATATGCTTTCATATGGTTTATGTGAAGGGTACATTGATAAAGTTTGATTCTGATTCATTAAATGCATTTTTGGGATTTATGTTGTATGCGGATGACTTTGATGTGAGTAATGATATGTTTGTTGGTGTTTTAACTGGCGGTAAATTATCATCTTGGCATGCTTATGATTCTTCCGCTACACCTTCTGATGATTTTTATGCTTCTTTATTTGCTGAGATTGATTGCGTTGAAGGCATTCTTTGTTTTGACATTGTTTTATCTCAAGGGGGAGATATCATATTGTTTTTAATGCTTGTTCCATTCATGGAGAGATTTCAAGATATATGCATAACTATTCGTCTTACTTTTTGACATCTTTTTGTCCTAAGGAAGAGAAAATTAGATGATTTGATAATTGTTCATTTGGGATTATTGTTTCTTTGGATGTTTCTTGAAATTGACGAACTTAATGTTACATGAATTTGAAAGTTATTTGGAAGTTATTCAAAACTCGATGTTCGATTAAGGAGGAGTTCCTATATGATATGTGGACTTGATGTTTTATGTCCAATTATTTTCTTAAGGGGGGGTGTTCGATACAATGTATAGGATTTCGTACCGTACTGGCCGGGAAACGGTACGAAATCAGTAACGTCGGTACCGACCACAAATTCCGGTCGGTACCGGCGTTTAACGGTCGGTACCGGCCGGAACCAAAAATTTCTGCCGATACCGTAAGTTCCGGAAACTGCAAGGACTAACTTGTAATTTTTGAAAGTTAAATCTAATTTTACCCCCCCTCGGTCGGTCTCGATTCTTCTACGCTGCTCCTCTCTCTTCGTCTTCTCCGTCGATCTCTCTCTCGGTCTCTCCCCGTGAAGTCGTTGTCTCCTGCTCAGCCTCGTCGCCGTCTCATCCTCGCCGTCGACGTCTCCTCCTCCTTCGACCGCTGGTTCGTCCTCCTCGACGTCTCCTCCTCGCGGCTTGCAATCTCTCTCTCTTCCTTCGACCTCAGCCCACTCCTTCGGTCCTTCCTCCACAGCACGTGGTCGCCGACCGTCGCAGCCCACAGCGCACCGTCCGTCTCACTCGTCCCTCAGACGCACCACACGACCCGATGTCGACCCGAAGAGGCGAAGACCCGATTGTTTGGGTGTATCTGTTTTGATTTTTTTCATGGCTTTTTGATTCTTTGATTGTGTTGGCCGTTGGATGATGGTGGATTGGGGTAAAAAATTTGTGTTGTATTTGTTGTGAATATGCGGTGTTGGATCCAATCGATGGATTTAGGTAAAAAAATTGGATGTTGGATTTCGGCTGGGAATGGGAATGGATATTGAAGTTGAATCATGAATGGGTTTTGTCATTTGTAAATGTTGAACTGAAATTGGATTTGGATTTTGCCATTTTAGATGTGGATTGAAAATTTGGAATGGTGATTGTCGAATGTCTTAATTTTTTGTCTTGTAATTTACGGTGTTGAATTGTTGGATTATTGATTAATGAGATTGAATTTGAGCAATTGAGATTGATTTTGAGAATTTGAAATGTTAGTGTTTAATTGTACATGTATTTTATTTAATGATAATTTGATGCTTATGGTTAACCTTATGGCCGTGAGGTGAGGTGTGCTTCACATTGGCCATTAGTGTTTAAATTTAAACTTTAAAGTTAAATTGTTGATGTTGATTAATTAATTGTTAAAACTTAAAATTGAAAGTTGATAATCAAAATCAAATCAACATTTAAACTTAAATGTAAAATTAATAATTAAATGTGAAATTGTAAAATTGATAATCAAAATTGGTAAAATTGAAAAAAACTTAAATCATTAATTGACACATTCTTAATATTTGTTAAATGGTAATTTATTTTTAATATTTGAGTATTGAATTTAGGTAAATAATTAGTTAAGTATAAAATTATGGAATTAGAAATTAATAATAATTTGATTCTAGTTAATGATAGTATTTGCCTATTTGAATATTAGTTTTAGCTAGATAAATAATTAGTTGACTATAAAAGATGTTGAACTTTAATAGAATGGTAATATATATGTGTAGGGTATCATAAATATTTAAAATTAGTAATGTGTGAAAGTACAAACTATAAAGTAGTTATGTAATAAAGATTTTTGAAAACATGGTTGATGTAAACAGTCAATTAGTAAAGTAAAAAGTACAACTGTACAATATACTAATAAACTATTTTGTAAATTTTAAAAATTTTAGGGACTATTTTATAAATTTTAAAAATTACCTAAAATGATACTAGGTACTGACCGATACCGGTATAATTTCATTCCAAAACTCAATCCAAAGTTATGAATACCGTACCCAGTACTGACCGATACCAATATAGTTCTGTTTCAAAACTCAATTTAGTACCGCGTCCGGTACGGTACTCATAACTTTGCTTAAAAGTCGAAACTGCAATAGCTCTTAGCATTAAAGTTGGTGTTGAATTGCCTTGCAGCCTCTCTTTTATCTTACATTTTGTACCATTGTTCTTCAGATTCTAATGAAAAATGTTCTTGTAGACTAGAGGGAATGATGTGAATGAAGTTGGTAAGAATTCTTCGCGGGGATGAAACACGGTTTGAAGAAGAGGCGTTTGTGCATTGTAAATAAGCCCCTATATTTGATTGTCGAAAACCTGAGACATTGCATAAGATATTGTAATATACCACTGAGATTCGGTAGTCTACAGCTCAAGCCTGCAAAATAATGTCATGGTCGTTCTTATCTTGGCCCCAATACAGAACTGAAAACTGCTCAAAACAAAAGGGGCATGGCCTAGTGTCAATTGTTTAAATTTGTGTAGGAATTGAGAACATGTAAGACCCCGATTGAATAGGAAGGCGAGTGACATTTTCATTGCTCTTGAAAAGCCTACTTTTTTTATTCAATTCCCAAAATTCAACCGAGTCAAATGTAATCTTTCCTTTCTGTATCAAAAAAAAAAATGTTCGATGAGATGATACCTCATTTGGCAGGCATCACCATGTAATTGAAACATCCCCTTACACTCTGGAAAACAACGGATAGAAACGGCACTACAGATTTCCACCGCACTAACCTAGGGCGTTCCCTTTCAAGACTGCCCCTTTCTGGAGGGCTACACTACCCTTCAAATTTCCAATGCATTTACAGTTCTTAACTTGGTTCTGGTGGAACCACTTTCAAACTTCGCATCCACTCACAGAAACTAGGATCATCAAAATGAAGAAAACTGCTCTTCAGCTTCGTCCTTTGTTCTGGTGTCAGTGACCGAAGCTGTGGGAATCTTGCCTCCTGCACTCAAAAGCACAATCAAACAATTGCACAGAATATCTTTTAGCACCTATATGAAGTAGACTTTCTTCATCAGGCACCCTCACCTGCTCATATGGAGGATCCTTGTGTGCAGGTATCAACCGAGAAACAAAGTATCGAGCTTGAGAGCTTCCTTCCTGTTTTCAATGAGATAAAAGTTTTATTTGGACATGAAAAAAAAAAAGTTAATGGCAAAGACATAAAAATTGGTGCAGAAAATAATCAAGAGAAACGGACCTTGAATGCAAGGATACGAGGAGCTGGAAACCGTGATTCAGTGAGCTCTTCAGCTAAAGTTCTGCAAGCTGCTAAAGCAGCAGCACTTCTTCCTTCGTCAGCACTTAGCTCAGCACCCTGTAAGTATTAACCATAAAATAAATGTTTTACATGAAGTTGCACAGAAGAGTTGGACAGGATTGTGATAATTGGAAAATATCAAATGCTTGACCAGCTAAAATAAAGGTTCCCAGGACCTAGTTACCAGGACCAACAAAAAGAAAAAGACAAAGCACTAAAAAGAAAGTGAAGTTACGTACCAACCAAATGAAGACATCAGTACCATGGTCAAGGACAACAGCTGTATCAGACTGCATAGCAAGGTCATATGCGGGTAGTTCCTCAAATGTTCCCCCTTCCCGGTGCATTAGACAACGAGGTGCTACCATTCGAAGTGAAAGTTCAAAAAATACATTCAAAAACAAATTCCGCAATACAGATCTCTCATCTTCATGGCCAACAATGCTTCCCAAAAGTGGGCCTCTTCTGAGATGAAAAAGAAGCTCGGGTAACAAAGAGAGTTCTTTAGGGAACCGATGAAGTTTTGACTTGGGTACTGCAGACCCAAACTTGAGAGCAATGTCTCTAATTCTTTCATCTATTGTTGCTCGCATATCAATTGCATCTGAAGGGTTTTTAGCTCGTAGAAGAGTTCTCTTGGCAATAAGAATTGCAGCAACTTCATTTTGAACACTATCAAGATATGCCGAAACACTGTCAACAGTAGGTAACCTAACAGTAATTACCCTTGAAATGTCAGCTTGATAAACATTCGAATATTGAGTCACAAATTGGAAAAACACAAAATCACTCTTGATGTCTGCTTTGATTTCCATGGAGAGTCCAAAGCTCTGTGTTTCTTCAACACTTAGCATTTGTATAGAAAGAGAGGTGTCATTTTTAAAATTTTCCTGTGAGTCTATATGTGCTTCTTCACCAGGACCTACAACTTGAGTAATAAGGATATCATCAGAACAACGAATTTCCAATAAGCCATGGGAACCAGAAGCTCTAGAAGATGCCCTTTGCAAGTTTACTCCAAATGCTTCTCCAAAGTCATCATGAAGAACCAAAACACCCCCAGAAGCTTTTACCAGTGGCTGCAAAATTGGAACACGAACAGGGCATGTTCCAGCACAGAGAACATCAATCACTGTATGTTGTCGATAAGCTTCACGACCTAGATGTTCCATCCATTTCAGGGCCATCTTTTCTAGATGAGGGTAATTTGGGTGAGTAAGGGAATGAGGAACAGATCCAGGGCCGTATGTATTAGGCCCACCGGCACACACTATTATCCTGCTATTACCTCCAGCCCTTTTGACCACTCCTCGTGTCATTTCTGCTATTGGTCCTTGGATTATGGCCAGAGCTACCTCAACAGCAGAGCCCAGGCATCTGTCTCTTGAAGCTTCTGGTATGCTCAATTTGTATGGCCTTAACGATGAGAATATTCTGTGAGCTACTTCCTTTGATGCATGCATAGGTGAAATGTAAACACCAGTTCCATATATCAGTGCTTTCAGGGACTCCTGTGTAGGTGATTTGTCACCTGGAAGCACATCTGCATATGCCATTGATTCCTCTGAAAAATCATACACTGACACCGTACGACCATATAGTATGATCCCAATTCTTGTTGTTGGGGACAGTGCATCAGCAAATGCATGCAAGGAGCTCTGTAGATGCTGCAGGTGTGGCTCATCTAAACAATCATCTATAACAAGAAAAATGGGCGCAGACATTCTGGAATCAGAGACAGGAATAAAGCCAGGTCTCATATTTCCAGTTTGAATATAGTCAACCATGGGTGATGACAATTCTGGAAAATTATGAAGATCTTCATTGCTTGGAGCTATGTATTCACCTGCACTTCCATTCAGCATCCGACAAATTACACACTGCCACTGCCCTGAACCAAGCAGTATCTTGCAATAGAGATTTGCATAAGCTCCACAGTTGTGGCAGCGATGAGGTTCACGCTGCACTATTTGGGCACCTGAAGAAATCTCTCTCCCAGGGGAAAAAAGTGCCCCAAACCCCAAACTGGGGACATTCGACAATTTTCTTTGCTTCAATACCTGCATCATAGAACAGAAGTTTTTATCAATCTATGCATATGTGATCACCAAAATAAACACAAATAAATTTATCTTCATGTAACATTTTAACATTTAGAACTTTCATTAGCAAAGAATACCAAAATGAAGAACAGTTTTCTAAAAAGTTTCAACCAGACCGTGATAGGACTACATGACTTTTTTTTCTCTTTTATAAACACTAAGTTTTCTAAAAAGTTTCATCAAAGAGAATATTGTTTCTTTTGATTGAAAGAAATGAAAGGTTTACCTTATGAGCTGAAAATAGAACACATGGCGATCCCTCAAAAGGCAATGATTCCTCTATGAGTTGGGGAACTTGATGATGAAGGTCCACTGACCCATTTGAAAAATGGGGAGGAGAGGATGTGGGCAATGGCGCACCGGCTGAGAAAGCAACTGGCTGAGGAGTTGCTGGAGATGTTCGAAACGGAACAGCTGCAGGCCGGACTGGTGAAGTAAAGATAGGAGGCCCAGGGGGAGTGCTTAAATGAGGATTTGAGCTTCCAGTTTTCATGTCACCAGCAGGTGACATTAAGATTGGGGGTCTGAGAGATGGAGAAGGCATCTGATCATGTTGGAACGAGGGAGGAGGAAATCTGGGGGCTCCAGGTAACATTGGAGGAGAAGAAGGAACAGGGCTTTTCTCGGGTTGGGGAGTTGGTGTGTGATGGTTTGGTGGAGTTATAGTAACAGAAAAACCAGCGGAAGAATGCGGTCGATTTGCCATTTTAAGCAAGAGCACCAAGATTTATTTGCCTTACAGCTATATCCCAACAATGTTAAAGACTATACGACAAACAAAAGCTCGGGAATTCAGTGTTTTGAATGGAAGCTTCATAAACTTTAGGAATCGGTCACCATATATGCGGTGTAATGGGTCTGATCAAGTCCGTTAGATAAATTCATGAGATAATGAAGTGGAAGAGTTTCGGAGCAACTAAAAACCTTGACATAATCGAAAACCCCGAAACGAGGAGGTGATGAACTTGGATTTCGATCGAAACCCAGCTCGCGATATTCCCAGTATAGTCAAATAACACCCTCAAAAACACAAAAAGTACTAACCATTTGCGATGTTAAAATCAGGCGGAATACAGCAACAATGGGCTGTCACGAACCTGATCTCGAGCTTCCTCTACCTCTGCACAATTGTACATGAACTTCCTCCTAAAGAAGAGAGAGAGAGAGATACACGAGACAATTACAAAGAAAGAAAAAGAAAAGACCTTGAATAAGACTATGTCAAAGAAAATGAGCTTAGGGTTCTTAAGCGAAAAGACGTACGGACGCAATACGATAAAATTAAGGTTGCAATTGGAAATTGGCGTACCTGAAAGGGTGGAGGGGGAGAGAGAGACTATCAGATATTGTTACTGTCTGTTTTAAAAATGTCGAAAAAGAGAAGCACATAACACATGAATCTTTTGACTGTTTTAGGATATGTTTAGTTACAAGTAAAATTATTAATGGATAATTTATAACGTAATGGAATGAAATGATCGTAATATTAGAAATTATTATTTAGGAAGAATGAAGGGGTTTGTAATGTAATATAATAAAGTGTTATTTGAAAGAAGAGTTTATAATTTAATATACTAAAAAGTTATTTATCATTTTACATTCTATCCTAAATCTTTTAGAGATTTCTCAATTTTACTGTTTCGGATGAAATGAGATGTAATATGAAATTCTATTCTTTCGTCTTATTTAATTATAAATCTTCTGTGAAATAATATTACATTTCGTTCAATTTTATTAATAAACCCTTAAGCAAACATAGTCTTAACATTCTAAATCTTAGGTTAGGTCCAACTTAGAGACGCTCTGTACCTAAACTTGGTAAATTACCTTCCATTCATGTTCAATGCTTCCGCGAGGCTTCACTGCACGCTTGAGTGCAGTGCAGGTTACCTAAAATTACATGTCCTTTATAGGATTGACATTTTGGTTTGATTTTGATCCAATTAAAGCCTATGATTAGGATGGGAGTGTTTAACGAGCTCGGTTTAACTCGAAGTTAATAGACTATGCCGGAGTTGATTAGACCATGGACTCAAAAACTCAGAAAATCAGTGGTTTAAGACCCCATGTTTGCTAAAACTTAAACGACGTTGTTTTGCTATATAAGAAAAACAACATAATTTTTGTTGGATATGTTTTGTAATATGATAAGGCTATAATGACGTAGTTTTGCGTTGAGAGCAAGATGATGTTATTTTAATCTTATTTTTTAAGATTTTTTTTTTGTACAAGGGAAATCAAACTACTTGACTACGTTAATTAACACAATGTTTGCGGTACAAAATGCCATGTTGATCACGGAGTAGGGGGACTCTAATTAGCGTCGGAGGCTCCTGAAAAAAATGGAGTCCGAGGCTGGCTGACACTGCAAGTGCGGTCAAACAATCTTCACTCTGGTTGCCTTCTCTATAGACATGTTGAAACTTCACCTCTCAAAGGTGTCGCAGGAGACCTTGAATATCTGTGATTAAAGAAGTGTAGTCAGTGCCAGGAAGTCAAGAAGAGGATAGAATATTTATCACCTCTAAGGAATCGACTTTAAAGATGATCCGTCGAAAACCAAGAACTCAAGCCAGTTATAGATCCGAATGGACTCCCCAAAGCTCGGCCTCTAAAGACGAGCCCCTCCCTAGGTGATGGAGAAATCCACCACACTACTGTCCATGAATGTTAGGACCCAATTTTGGAACCGGATCCCAACCAAAAAACAGAAAACTAAATCACAAATCGAAGAATCAAATCAAAAAATAAAGTGGAGGAAATCGAAAGAACGGATCTCAAAATCGAAAATGGGCCAAAATAAATGCGAAACACAAATCGAATCGGAAGTCATAAAGCGGAAACAAAATCAAAAGCGGAATCGAAGGAACGGATTTACAAAATCTCGGAATCAAAG
>JANKOE010000009.1:40823227-40838120 GCA_026284465.1 Erythroxylum citrifolium | reverse complement strand
TAGAGCAAGTAAGAGGTCGGCTAAGAGAGCATGATTAGGGTTTTGTGCACGTTGTGGTATTTTGATGATATCTTGAGCTATAGAGCTCCGATTAAAGCGATTCTTGAATTAAATTGAACAAGAGACATAGGGCTATGTTTTATATGGTTTTATATGAATTCCAACCTTAAGGTTTCCAAGTTCTGTTCACAAGCAGAATGAACGAGTTCAAGCATAATGATTGCATGTATGGTTCACCATGGAATATTGTTGCAAGTAAATTTTGGGGAAGTTTTAAGATTGAAGATGTATGATTAATGTCTATCAAGGGTTTCATAATGTTATGAGTGAAAAAGAAATATTTAACGGCTAATAAGGGTTTAATGGAATAACCCTTCAAGGTAAGATGATCATGATTTCTGTTTTAAGGTTCAAGAGTTGGACTCCGGTAACGGGGGCCAACAGGATTTATATGTTTTAAGCAGTGAATGTGTTTAGATTTTAAGCAGTGAATTGTTTAGAAACAATGTCTCACCTGTTGTAAGCCATTGATGAAATTGTGCGCATTGGCCAACTCTGCTGCAGCTATGATTTCTGCTTCACTTGCATTTCCTCCTTTCCCGTAGGAAATGTTGGCTCGTATTGTGTCATTGAATAAAGAAGGCTCTTGGCTCACAAGTCCCATCTGTCGCCTTAACCACCGTAGTTGAAGGCTTTCGATTTTGGTTCCATCAAGTGTTATACTGCCTGAATCTGAATTGTAAAATCTTTGAAGCAATGCAATTACTGTTGATTTTCCACTCCCAATTTCACCAACAAGAGCCACAATCTATAAAAAAATGCAGAACCATATAACAAAATTATATATTATTCTGATTGTTGAATCTTTAATGGCATCATTCAGAAGTTACCTTGCCAGAGTGAATGGTCAAATTGATGTCATGAAAAATTTGAACATATGGTTGTAGGAGTTTTTTTTTTAAATAGAACATGTATAAGATAAAAAAATACGAATACGTAATACTGTGTCATGACCACTAATCCAGAGGTGGGCAAAATGAAGTAGGCATCTGTAATTATAAAAGATGAGGTGGCAGAAAAGGATGAGGAAATATTCCCAAATGATGAGAATGGTACGGAAGGACAGGTGTCGGATAATCCGTATTGTTGAAATTAAAAAAAAAGATGAAGGAGATGAGATAAGATGAAGATTGAACAATATGTGAATACATTCATAATTTTATTATTGAACTTGACTGCCTTATATAGACAAAATATCAACAACTAAATAGATTTTTCAGCCACTAAATCTAGCTTATAAGATAAGATTAAAGGTAATTTAATATTTTTTCTAAGATAATCTAAGACCTATTCTAAAGGAATTTAAACAACTTTAAAATTTGAATTAATTCCCAACACTTCTTCTTAATTCAAATTTTCTGGATGGAGCACATCTCTCTTAATCTTTATAATATTATGTGAAGCACTTCTCTTCACCAAATTCCCGTTGATGCCCTTCTCATCAACCTGTGAAACACTTCTCTTCACCAATTTTTCGTTGATGCCCGTCTCATCAACCTGCAATTATTGGAGCACTTCTCTCCAAAAAACATCTTGGTGCACTTCTCACCACCATCTTCAAATTTGTATGATGCACTTTCTCATCACCATCTTTAAATTTGTATGATGCACTTTCTCATCATCTTACCATTGTTGAGCACTTTCTCTCAACTAATTCAAAAAAAAAGGAAAAAAAGATTCTTTCTCAACCATGGTGAGGGACATTCCTCTCATTTTAGATGGAACTTGAATTGATTATCCACATTCAATTCAGTTTCTCCAACATTAAAACCAAGATTTGTCAACAACTTTCTCAACCAAATTGCATGATTTGCAGCTGCAGTTGCTGCAATGAATTCTACGTCAATAGTAGACAGAGCCACAATGTCTTGTTTTTTCGAACACTAAGAGAAACATGCTGATCCTATAGCAAAACAATAATCGGTTGTACTCTTCATATCTTCTACTGAACCAGCCTAGTCACTGTCTGAATAACCATACAACTTGAACCTCTCACTTTTGGTGAATTTAATCCTATAAGAAGTTCCCTTCAAATACCTGAGTACTCTTTTAGCAGCTTTCATATGTAGTTCACTTGCATAATGCAAAAATCTTGACAACACACTGATAGTATATTGAATATATGGTCTAGTGACTGTCAAATACATCAAACAACCCACCAAACTTCTATAAGTTGCATTGTCTGTAAGTTCTACTCCATCTTCTTTTTGCAGCTTCTCTTTCTGATTCATAGGAGTTCCCACACTCTTGCAATCTTCCATGCGAAACCTCCTTAGAATCTCTAAATATTTCTTTTGACATATGAAAATCTCACCCGAACTTTGCTTGATCTCCATTCCAAGAAAATAAGCTATCACACCCAAATCTGTCATCTCAAATATCTACATCAGATCATGCTTTAATTGATTAATTTGCTTACAGTCATTCCCTATCACCAAAATATCATCCATATACATAGAAATAACCACAATAATTCCTACAACTTTCTTGGTATACAAAGTATACTCACCCAATTTTTTTTATAACCCAAATCTTGTAAATAACTATCCATTTTGATGTACCACGCCTTGGGAGCCTGCTTCAAGCCATACAACACTTTTTTTAGTCGATAAAATTTATCTTCATTCCCTGCATCACTAAATCCTTCAGGCTGCTCTACGTATATTTTCTCTTCAAGCACCCCATAATCCAGCCTTGCTCAACTGCGATTGCAAGCAGTAATTGAATGGTGTCCAGCCTTGCTACAGGTGCAAAGGTATCAGAATAATCTACTCCCCACACCTGAGCACCCTTCACTACCATTCGAGCTTTATACTTGTTGATCGATCCATTTACATTTAATTTAACTTTGAATATCCACTTCACATTTTTCAAAGAAAAAACTATGGTCGTCAAGTAAACAAGGAGATTATTATATTCAATTTCTTATTAGAACATACAAAAATGGTGGATTATAGAGAAAGTAAGTTTCAAATGTAATGTTTTCTGTCTAAAGATTCATATAGAAATCCATTATCTCTACCTCTACTCCCCTGTTAGCATCATTTAACCCTAGAACTTGGTAGGCCAAATAGTGGTTTAAATACCAAGAACCAAAACTAAAAGTACAAAGAGCACGAATTGCTTACTATTGGACACTACTTTGTTTACATAATTGCATTGACAAAGTTGAATTTTAATTGGTCTTGCAAATGAAATTGTGCTTGGAAATGCATATTGGGAACTTGAAATCCTGTTGTTTCTTCCATTTTCACTTATATAAAGACTACTTCTTTCCTTGTAACCAAATAAAGAAATACTGACTTGATAGGGTATAAGTGAGACATATACCTATCTATACCGTTATAAAAGTTTAAAGAAATAAATTCTTTTTTCACTTATTTTAATCAAAATTATTTAAATTTTTTGTGATATTGGAAATATAAAAAGATATTTTAAATTATTTTATCAAAGTTACAATTAAAATTAAATTAGAAAGATTATACATAATACAATACTACGAATTATTTCTTAAGTAATTTGGAATAAGAAAAACATATTTAAAAATGTTGGAAAATGATTCAAAGTTGTTTAAAATGTGGCTCTATTTTTCTGAGTTATCCAAGTTTGTTTAGATTGTTTCCTTTATCTTAGGTGTTTAAACTTTTAAACTTTTGATTTGTTTGGTTATTCTTTATCGAGATATTAGCTAAATTTGTTATTTCATTGCCTATATATTTAGGCCTTCGTCGTTAATATAAACGGCACCCATCAATAAATTACCTCTTGCATTACCTCTTTTCTAGTATATTTTTGTTTGGTAATTTCTAGTTCTAAAATCTAACATGGTATCAAAGCTCCTTATGATCTTAAGGGGCCTATGAGTGTTCGAGAGATAGTTGCGACATGACATCTAATAATACATCAGCTCTTTCACCTCCAATTTTTAATGGTGAGAATTATCAAGTTTGGGCAATCAAAATGAGAGCTCACTTAAGAGATATTGGCTTGTAGCAGTGGGTTGAAGGTAAAAAGCAAATACCAGTTCTAGGAAATAACCCAACACTCAATCAAATTAGGGTTCATGAAGATGAAGAAATCAAAGCTTTAAGAATTCATGTTGTTGTCTCTTAATCAATTTTCACAAGAATTATGGGTTATAAAACAACTAAGGAAGCTTGGAACACATTGAAAGAACTCTATCATGGCAAAGATTAGAACAAGACGATGCAAGTATTAAATCTTAAAAGAGATTTTGACATTATAAGGATGGAAAAAAAGAGACTTTATAAGAGTTTTCTGATAAGTTAATGATCGTGGAAAATTAAATTAGATTGATGATAGAAGAGCTGCTTGATAGTAGGATCGTTGAGAAAGTGCTTGTAAGCTTGTCCAAAAGATTTGAGGCAAAATTTTCATCTTTAGAGGATTCAAAAGATATTAATCAAATTACCTTGCTTGAATTAATCAATGCCCTGCATGCTTAGAAGCAAAGAAGAACGTTGAGAAAAGAAGGAACTCAACAAGTAGTTGAGGGAGCTTATCTAGCAAAATCCTCATCTTTAAAAAGAAAACTCAATCTCAATATGGCATTTACAAGAAGTCTGGTCATGATGAAGACAATTGTTGACACAAGGGAAAGCCTCAATGTTTTAAGTGTAAAAAGTTCTGGCATATACGAAGGAATTGCAAAAATAAGAATGAAGAAAGTGTTAATTTGGCATATGTTGAAGAAGAAGAGAATTTGTTTTAATATTGGTGAGAAGTGCATCAAGAAGCAGCTTTTGGAGAAAAGTAATCCAACCATTAAAGGGTGATGGGAAGTACATCATCATGTTCATTAATTCTTACAACTTTGAAACAAGAAGGAATATTGGAGAATGATTCAAAGTTGTTTAAAATGTAGTTTTTTTTTCTTCTGAGTTATCTGAATTTGTTTAGGTTATTTCCTTTATCTATAGTATTTAAACTTTTAAACTTTTGATTGCTTTTATTAATCTTTACCGAAACATGAGCTAAGTTTATTATTTCATTGCCTATATATTTAAGCCTCAACGTCAATATAAACGGTACTTATTAATAAATTATTTCTTACATTACCTCTTTTCTACTCTTTTTGTAAAGTTAATTTCTGGTTGTAAAGCGTAACAAAAAAAATAACATATTTAGCCAATATAGATCTAGAGAACACATGGTATTAGAACTATATGTGGGAACGAAGACGAAAAAAAGATTGGAGTAAAACAAAAATGATTTTCTATCAAGCCACGTTAAATGAGATAGTAATATATATTACCATATAGCATAAGTATTTAAGCATCTTAAAATATTACTGATGTGTTTTTCTATTATTATTATCTAATATGAGTAAAAAAAATTAATATTTTATTTTAAAAGCAAAGTTACGTATTGATTGATTAAGAAATTATATAATTTATTTGATTATTCGATAACTAAATATTTTTAGCAAATATCACAAATATGATATATAATTAGACATCAATGTTTAAATTAAAAAATATAAGCACCAAAAAAATTATGTAAATTCATTTACGAGGGTAATATGCACACAAAAAATATTAACAATATTGAAAAAATATCTTATACTCATATTATATATCAATTTGCAACAAGATTGCTTCTTTTCCAGGATCAGAAGCAGTAGTAGCTTATACGGTTTTAGCACTAGCGTGTAATGCGACCAAGGAAGCATAGATACCGCCGGGGATGTTGATTAAGGTATCATGGCTGCCCTTTTCTGCAATGACTCCATTTTTTACTACAGCAATTAAATCTGCATTCCTGATGGTGGACAGTCTATGTGCTACAACTACTGTTGTCCTGTTGACCATGACTCTATCAAGAGCATCCTGGACCACCCTCTCTGATTCAGCATCTAATGCACTGGTAGCTTCATCCAGTAATAGTATCTTTGGATTTTTTACGATGGCACGAGCAATGGCTACTCTTTGCTTCTGTCCACCTGATAATTGGATTCCCCTCTCGCCTACTATTGTATCATAGCCCTGAAATAAGTGTGGTTTTAATAACATTGTTTTAAGTAATACTAGAAATAATGTAAGAATGTATTTGACTTCACAATTTATAGCTTTCTTACTTGTTGTAAACCAGAAATGAACTTATGAGCATTGGCTAATTCTGCTGCAGATATGATTTCTGCTTCAGTTGCATTGCCTCCTTTTCCATAAGCAATGTTAGCACGTATGGTGTCATTGAATAAAGCAGGTTCTTGGCTTACTAGTCCCATTTGTTTCCTTAACCATCTTAGTTGAAGCCTCTGAATGTCCGTTCCGTCAAGTGTGATAGTACCTGAATTTGGATCATAAAATCTTTGCAGCAATGCAATTACTGTTGATTTTCCACTCCCACTTTCCCCAACAAGAGCCACAGTCTGGGAAAAATAGGAAAATGGTATTAGAATGTCATGTTAATTTGATTCCTGCTTTGTTGCTTCTCCCAACAATGGCATATCAGGGACATACCTTTCCAGAAGGAATGCTCAAGGTGATGTCTCGGAAAATTTGAACATCTGGTCGAGATGGATAACTAAAACTCAAATGTCGAAGCTCGATTTCTCCAGTAACATTTTCCGGTGTCAGTCCTGACTCATTGCTTGGGTCTATTTCTGACTTTCGGTCTATGAATGAAAAAACAGAAGCTGTCGCAGCCTTTGCCTTGGAAGAATCGGGAGCAAAGTGGCTTGTTTGGGACACTCCTATGGCTGCCATCGTTAAAGAAAAGAACACCTTCAAAATAAGTATAGCATGACTAATTTTAGCAGGGCAATTCAAATCATTAAAGATAAGGATTTTGCATATGTCAGATTTGTATTTGCTCACTTGGAAAACATCTGAGAATGTTGTGTGCCCACTCTGTACTAGTCGTGCTCCGGCATAGAAGCTTGTTGCGTAGAAAGCAAAAAGAAATAATGATGATAATCCAAATCCACTGCCACTGATCAATCCCATCCTCACTCCGGTCTTCACGGGCCCTTCACATTTCTTTTCATATAATTGCATTACCTTCTCTTCTGCGCAGAAAGAGGCAACAGTTCTTATACTCCCAACTGCATCATTTGCTACTTGACTTGCTTCCTCGTACAATTTCTGCAGGAAATTATATTTGCATCCGGTTAAGTAATAATATAGATCATGAATGAAATTATTCTGGTACTTATATTTGCCTAGAACAAAACCAACAACATAAACTTTATATTTGTTGACACAACCTGTAGCTTTCCAAGAATGTCAAAACCAAATTTGAGTTCATTTCTTTTATTAAAAAAAAGAACTTTTAAAGCATACCTTTGCATCTGCACTGAATCCTTTCAAGAACTTTATTTGTACAAGGCCGTTGATGCCTACCAAGGGGACTATAGCCAGGATTATTAGTGCTAGTTGCCAACATGCAGTGAAGGCAATGATCAAAGCTGCTATAGCCGTAGCAATGCTTTGAACCATTTGGGCTAGTGCGTCTCCAACAAGGCCGCGAACAGTTGCTGCGTCTGCTGAGAGCCTCGCGCCAATTGCCCCGCTTGAATGTTCAGGCTCATCGAACCAACCAATCTCCATGTTAACCACCTTCTCAAAGCATATTGACCTGATCCGTTGAATTAACTTATTCCCAGCTATTGAAAACAAGTATGTTCTGGTTGGACTGAGCACAAGTGTTGCTAGGCCAAGGATCACAAACATTAGTGCCCAGAACCTTGAATCCTTTCTCAACTCCTGAGGTGGTTCAAAGAATGTTTTTATTGCTTTGGACACCAATAGACCATAAATTGGCAATATTGTTCCATTCACAGAAGCTACAATAGCACCAAGTATAAGAAAAGGAAGTTCTGGCTTGTTCAGAGAGGCAAGGCGTCGGATTGGAACCTCCGGGGGTTTTATACTAGGTGGAGAACTTTCTAAATCGTCCAAGTGGTTATCAGGGGCTTGAAGTCCTGTAGGTATACCGAATGAGACTGAAAAGGAGTGCCTACTACTGCTATTTCTTGAGGATCCACGACTAATGGATCGCATTAGTGACCTTCTTTGGCTTGACATTCTAAATGATTCTCTGGTGATCTCAGATTTTTGGTTTTCTGACGCTTTGTTTACTTCCTGTAATCGTATAAGCTGAGCATATGCTCCATCATGGTCCTCAAGAAGTTCTGAATGTGAACCTGTTTAATTGATCAATAGAGTTAGCATGCTTAGATGAGATTTTCTTTCTTCAGAATGCTTACTTTTGGAAATAAAAAGTTGTAAAATATTACCTTTTTCAACTATCTTTCCTTGATGAATAACTGCGATCATATCAGCATTTCTCACAGTGGTCAAACGATGGGCAACAATAACTGTAGTTCGATTGACCATTATTCTATCTAATGCCTCTTGCACTATCTTCTCAGATTCTGCATCAAGTGCACTTGTAGCTTCATCCAAAAGTAAAATCCGAGGGTCCTTCAGGATTGCTCTGGCTATTGCAATTCTTTGCTTCTGTCCACCAGAAAGCTGAGTGCCATGCTCGCCAACCATAGTGTCAAGCCCCTAAGTGAATGCAAATACACTTGATACAATCATAAAATGAAGACAATACTCGGGAACAAAATTGTAAAAATGAAGAAGCCATAGAACCTGTGGTAGTTTGTCGATGAACTTAGCAGCATTGGCTAGTTCAGCCGCTGCTCTTATTTCTTCAACAGTCGCACCCTCTTTCCCATATGCAATGTTATCCTTGATACTGGATGTAAACAGCACAGGTTCTTGGCTTACTAGACCTATTTGTCCCCTAATCCATTTAAGCTGCAAGTCTTTGAGGTTAACTCCATCTATGAGTATCTCGCCAGCCTGTGGATCATAAAATCTCTCTATCAGACTGATCACTGTTGATTTCCCACTTCCACTGTGCCCAACCAAAGCTGCAGTTGTACCACTTGGGATGAAAAGAGAAAAACCACAAAATATTTGCTCATCCGGTCTGGTAGGATAAGTAAAATAAACATCCTTCAACTCTATATCTCCATGTAAGTCATCCAATATTCTTCCACTTGTGTCATAAGCATCTATCGTCGGCTTCCTGTTGATAGTCTCAAACATCTTATATCCTGCAGCTTGACCAGCACTAAAGGCACTCATACAGGGAGACGCCTGTCCCAAGGACCTGCAAATTCCACGCCAAAAGTTTATTTAAATTCCCTGATCTTAGAAATATGTGATTGTGTGCGCAGTATTTAACCAGCAGTAAGAATCAAAATGGAACTCACATAGATGCAGTCAATACAGCAACAATAACATTAATGACTTGGCCCCCTTTATACCCATTTTGCGTTATTAATCTGCTACCATACCACACAGCCAGGGAATAAGTACTGAACACGATGAGCATAATTGCGCCAAGACCGATTCCGGCAACCAACCCTTCCTGAACCCCCGACTTGTAGGCATTAAACAGAAATTTGTTGTAAGCATTGATTGCTCTCTTTTCCCCAGTGAATGATACTACCTGAAAATATCAAACTATTGTTATGCTTGTTGAAGAATGTAAATTTTCAATATGAATTCCATTGGCTGTGAAGACATGACATACAGTTCTGATTGAGCCAATGGTCTGTTCTACTACAGTTGCAGCTTCTGCATAAGCTTTTTGGCCACGAGTTGCCCTTCTGGATATGAAAATGGACATGGTTGCTCCAGCTAGCACTAAAAAGGGGATCGAAGATAACATCACCAGGGTAAGGGACCACCCTTTAACAAACGCTATAATGAAGCCGCTCAGGAATGTTGCTATTAGCTGGAGAAATTTTCCAACCTGCACAAATTCAACAGGTTTGTCCAACGTTGTCTCTTCATACCACATGTATTTGATGATTGCTGGTTTATAGCAAGTACCTTTTCGCCTATTGCATCTTGTATGAGAACTGTATCACCAGACATTCTGCCAATAACCTCTCCAGTGCTTGTATCCTTGTCAAAGAAACCAATATCTTGTTTCAATATTGTCTTCAAGTAGATATACCTTATTCGTGCTGCCTGTCTCTCCCCTGTGATCATCCAG
This sequence comes from Erythroxylum citrifolium, assembly GCA_026284465.1. NCBI lineage: Eukaryota > Viridiplantae > Streptophyta > Magnoliopsida > Malpighiales > Erythroxylaceae > Erythroxylum > Erythroxylum citrifolium. Next base: position 40,828,019 of record JANKOE010000009.1, on the reverse strand, counting down.
CAGGCAACCTCTGACAAACAATGGGTTGGTCTGAATCTTTTATATCGCAAAATTTTTGACAAATTAGTTGATTTTTGAATATGAGATGTACTTACGAAGCATGGCAGCTACTCCAGCTCCCACTCCCAAGTAAACGTATTTCAGAGAAACCTACGTTTGTCTAGACAAACTTAGCAACTTCCAGTTATCAACAATTCGAAAGATTTACAAGAGACAGGAAATTGGTAATCTAATCTCAAGCATCATAATGTCTTTACCTTGGAAACTTTGTGGACGATGTTTGTCTGTGTTTCTCCAAAAGAATTAACTATTTCCCCGAGAATCAAAGTCATTATTGGAAGAGACAAACCATTTCCAATTGCACCAACTGTTCCAATGATCATGAGCATGGTGTCCGTTGAATCCGCGAAGGAAAACAGCTTCAGAAACGGAATTGTATTTCTCTTCACAGGCTCTTCTTTGTTACTATTCAAGTCTGAGCTTCTCTTATGATCTTTTCCTTTCGAAGATGAGGCTGTATTATCCATCCCGTTGGCCATGATGTGCACTTGGAGATAGTAAAATGGACTATCTATATACTTCTTTCAGAATATGCACAACTTAACTGAATCTGTAGGACAAAAGCCATAGGAGAAGTAATCAACATCGTGGAGTATGGAAGAAACACTGGAATTTGTTGTTGTTTTGCAGAGAGACTTTGGTTGTCGCAGATGTTTTCTTCTTTTTTGAAGAAAGATAATATCGAATATGGATATTGTCAGAGGCATTAATACATTACAGCAGTTTTCCATACACGTCTTTTGACGTTTCTAAAGAAACTGAAACATAAATATGAAACAACGCAACTGATAAGAGATAACCATCTCCTAAGGCAGAAAATAAGACATCTGGCAGTATCTAAAACACGTGTTTTAACAGAATTAACAAAAAAAAGAAGAAGAGTAAGAAGATTGTCTCATGACCATATTGAAATGGGAAAGAAGAAGAGAGCAGTCAGAGGACCAAAATGAACTTATAAAAATTAGCATAGCTCCAGGCTGGTTTATGGGTTCTTTTAGCTGTACAATCACATATCAACATCTATAATCCTACATTACAGTCAAAACTGTTCTCATCGTGAACTAAAATCTTGTGAGATGCAGTTAGTTACTTCCCTTTTCTTGCATAAAGAAAAGTTCTTTCTCCTTGACGTGGGCAACCATGTCTCTGCACAACTTGAGGGTACTTGTGCATTGTCTTTAATATTTTAGTATTTGATTTGATATACAAAATAAAGTGAGCACCGATATCTATGCTCTCTAACACATGCATTTTTTTTTACAGGTTTCAATTACTGTCACGCTTCCTGGAACTTACCGGAATTGTCACCTCAGGTTCAACCGTTCAACCTATCTTCCCACTGCATTGGATTTGGAACTCAGATTTAGAGGGAAAGTAAGAGAACAGGAACATTTTTCTGCACTCAAATGCTTATAAGAAATTTAACCTCAAATTCTAATATTTAACAACGATTAAAAAGAATGTTAATATTATAACAATCTTTTAAACTTCCCTTTTAGTAGAGTTTACATTGTAGTAGGATATACTTTTACTCTTTGGACTTTCCTAACATCACTCTTTTTTTTTTGGTAAGAAAAAGTGAGCAACGCTCACAAAGACAGTAAACTATCTAACATAAGAGACCCCTATTAAATCATGATCAAGCCATCTACCAACACTAGTGGGGACTTGCCCCAACACATGAAGGTCAGGAGGAAAATCAAAAGCAAGATGAGAAAGGGAGTCAGCTGCAAAATTCCCTTCTCTGTAAATGTGAGTGAGTTTCACATTATGGAACCGCTGCAGTAAATCTAGAATTCTGGCAACTAGATGCAAACAACCTGAATTGGCTTGAACGCCACCGGTCAGCATCTTGACAGCAACTCATTATCACATTCAACAATCACATTCAAATAGGCAAGTTTATGAGTGAGTTGAATACCATGGTAGATCGCCCACAACTCAGCACGAAGAATTGAATAACGACCCGTCTTGAAAACAAACCTATGTTTCCAGCGACCAATATGATCCCGAATCAAATCTCCACCAGCAGCAATCCCCGTGGAAGCATGTGCTTTCTTGTGATCTTTTATAGTACCAAAAATTAAATTTTGACTTAAATTTTGGATAGAAAATATACCTTTTAAACAAAAATAAATAAACAACAACCTTAAAGCCTGATGAGAAAGAGCTTGAAATTGTTTTATTATTGTTGAGCACGATGGGTTTATTTGAAATCAGCCTCTTTTAAAAACAAGTTTCCCTGGAATTTTTGACTGAGTAGTTATCACTATTACTTAAAGCCATGTGCTTTCTTGTGATTGAATAAATATTTAATCACTTCATTGAAAATCAAACCTTATAAATTAGTTTTTTTGACATTTTTGCCACGGTGGAAATTACTAGGCTCAAAATGTTGTTTAAATATGAAGCAAGGTCAACGGTAAATTGAATGCAAAACCTCAATTCTGTGGTGCTAAGCCTAACAGGACATAATCATATAATTGAAGAAGAGCGTCAACGAACCATCCCACGTCTCATCAAATTGTCCAAACCCCACGTCGTGTAGAGTGGAATTTCTGATATCGATTCGATTATGCCATGCTTATACAGGATAATTGCCTAATTCGTGGAGACTACATGTTGTAATATACCAAAATACAAATATTTTATTTAATAGTTATAATATTAAGAAAAAAATAATTTTGGATTAATTTTAATGAATTGAGATAATGAATCCAAATTTAAAACTTCTTTAATGTTAAATATAGTAAAATAAATATCAAATTAAGATGCCATTTATAATTTAAATGTTATATTTTATCCACATTAAAATTAATATGAATTTTGGTATATTATTCATAATTTCCATTAGAAAAGTTTCGCCGTTTTGTAAGTTTTACTCAATTCAAATTAATCGAAATTCAATTAAAAATAATGGAAACCTTGGATGTTGACTATTTGCCCACCGTCCAAATTATATCTGTTTAAATATAGCTCCTCTTCGTACGATGGAACAGGTGTGTTCCGGTAAGGTTGGGACCCAGAACGTTGTTATTAGGTTGCTGATTTGTGTTGTGTATTTAATTGTTTCGTTAATTCGTTAAACCAAACGTGGACTTTGAAACTTGAACAGACAAGAGGGGGATTTGTTTTCTACTAATGTAGTCTTAATCCGTATTAGCAATAAAGCATCAATTTCAGTAGACTTTGAATCCAAGATTGGAAATTCTTAAGTTCTTTGGTAAGCCCACGTTTCTTGTAATTTTCTACCAGTGGAAAAATGGAGAGAGAGCAGTTAAAAGATTGTTAATGGCCAACTACAAGACAAGCCAAATCTGGTTGTCAGTATCATCAATAGATTTAATTGGATTGGCACCTGCTATTTGGCACTGCTTGCTGATTCCTTTGGTCACGGAGGAACTTAGCCTTATTTGATAACCAGTTATCGTGGCCTGCTTTTCCAGCATACCTTGTCTGGGAGTATGCCCATCGCATCCACATGGCGGTCCTTTGGTAGAACCGAGCAGGTCTTGGCCGTCGACTCCGTCAGGAGCACTTGATTGGATGGCGTAAACCTCACCCGGGTTCGGTAAAACTGAACACTGACGAAGCTTCTAAACAATCTTCCTCATCGGCATCAGCAGGAGGACTCCTCAGAGATAGCATCGGCACCTGGATGGGCTGCTTCGTGCAGAATCTTGACTGGTGTTTCTCGGTTTCTGCAGAACTCTGGGGCGTATTATCCGAACTGACACTGGCGTGAGACCTTGGCTTTCGCAAGGTAGAACTTGAGATGGATTCTCAAGAGGTGATGAGCCTGATTTCTAACCCTACACGACTGGCATCGTTGTTAAATCTTTTGGTGATGGGCATCAACGCTCTGCTATCTCGTAATTGGGTAGTCCTCCCTCATTACATTTACCATGAAAGTAACCGGTGTGCTGACTGGCTCGCTAATTTTGCTATCAACTTTAAGGTGCGTGTGACCACTTTTGTTCAAGCACCATCTGGGTGTCGTACCATCCTTCTCGAGGATATTGCCAGGATCTGTCTCCCTCGACTAGTTGTGTAATATTTGTAGTCTTTTCCTTTCTATATAAAAAAAACTATAATTTGTAAATCAAATAAGATAAACTCTTCGTATAAGAATATACAGGGAAGGAAGAAACTCTGACTTAAGGTCAATAGGCAAATTTTGTTTTGATCAGGGTTTCGGTTGGTCTTGAAACAATGCAACTCAAATTTATTAAAACGACTTAGTTTTATTTAATAACTGAAGCAATTAATTCGTTGTTTTATTTGAAAGACATTGGACATGGCCAAATATCCCGATTAGACTTTGTGCTTTTCAAGTTGTCTGTGGACAGAAATGGATTTGGGCCTAATTGGCCCATTCCCATTCCTAGAATATACTTGGAGTTTCAAATGTTTGGTTAAGTTTAATTTAATTTTGATTAAACATATTATTTACTTAATTAGAATTTCATAAATAATATATTTTAAAGCAAAAGTGCATTTTTTATCATAATATTTTCGCCAACAACACAAGTTAAAATCTAACATTTTTGAACGTTTAAAGGCAAAAAGTGTAAATTAGACACTAACGGTTTTACCAAAATACAAACTTAGCCCTAACATTTTGAAATGTTCAAAATAAATCATGACATATACAAAACATTCAAAATAAGTTCTAATTAGAAGAAAAATGGGAAGATTTTGTTTTTTTGTCATATCAACACTTATGTAGCAC
>JANKOE010000009.1:40808061-40823127 GCA_026284465.1 Erythroxylum citrifolium | reverse complement strand
GAACCGAGCAGGTTTTGGCCGTCGACTCAGTCAGGAGCACTTGATTGGATGGCATAAACTTCACCCGGGTTGGATAAAACTGAATACTGACGGAGCTTCTAAACGATCTTCCTCATCGGCATCAGCAGGAGGACTCCTCAGAGATAGTATCGGCACCTGGATGGGCTGCTTCGTGCAGAATCTTGGCTGGTGCTCCTCGATTTCTGCAGAACTCTGGGGGGTATTATCCAGACTGACACTGGCGTGAAACCTTGGCTTTCGCAAGGTAGAACTTGAGATGGATTCTCAAGGGGCGATGAGCCTGATTTCTGACCCTACACGACGGGCATCGTCGTTAAATCTTTTGGTGATAGGCATCAACGAGCTGCCAATGGCGAAGCCACAGTGGAGGCAAGTGGGGGCACTTGCCCCTACTAGCTCCAAAAGATTTTACTTGTAAAAATTATTATTTTAAATTTTGATGATATAAAAAAAATAAAATTTTGCCCCCATTAAAAATAAAATTTTGCCTCCACTTAAAAAATTTTCTGGATCCACCTTGCAAGCTGCTATCTTGCAATTGGGTAGTCCTCCCTCGCTGCATCTACCACGAAAGCAACTGATATGCTAAGTGGTTCGCTAATTTTGCTGTCAACTTTAGGGTGCATGTGACCACTTTTGTTCAAGCATCATTTGGGTGTCTTACCATCCTCCTTGAGGATATTGCCGGGATCTGCCTCCCTTAACCAGTTGTGTAATTTTTGTAGTCTTTTCTTTTCTATATAAAAAAAACTATAATTTGTAAATCAAATAAGATAAACTCTTCGTATAAGAATGTACAGTGAAGGAAGAACTCTGATTTAAGGTCAATAGGCAAATTTTGTTTTGATCAGGATTTCGGTTGGTCTTGAAACAATACAACTCAATTTTATTAAAACGACATAGTTTTATTTGATAAATGAAGCAATTAATTCGTTGTTTTATTTGAAAGAGATTGGACATGGCCAAATCCCGATTAGACTTTGTGCTTTTCAAGTTGTCCGCGGACGGAAATGGATTTGGGCCTAATTGGCCCATTCCCATTCCTTAGAATATACTTGGAGTTTCAAATGTTTGGTTAAGTTTAATTTAATTTTGATTAAACATAAATATTAGAATTTCATAAATCATATATTTTAAAGAAAACGTACATTTTTTATCATAATATTTGCGCCAACAACACAAGTTAAAATCTAACATTTTTGAACTTTCAGAGGCAAAAAGTGTAAATTAGACACTAACGGTTTTACCAAAATACAAACTTAGCCCTGACATTTTGAAATGTTCTAAAATAAGTCATGACATTTACAAAACATTCAAAATAAGTTCTAACTAGAAGAAAAATTGGAAGATTTTGTTTTTTGTCATACCAACACTTATGTAGCACATATTTTCACTCTAAGAACTTATGTAACACTTAGAGCCAAATTCACTCTAAGAAGTTTAGTGTAATTAGGAGACTTTATTTTCAGTCCTATTATAGAAAGATTTTGATTTGTTTCAAGCATCATCTATGGAATATTCATAGACTAAAGTTTTGGAAAGGGAAGAACATGTTATTCTCTATTTCTTTTGTCTTCTTTCTACTATCTTTGGTATAGAATAGTCATGAGTGGCTAAATCTGAATTTTTTGATTTAAGGGAATTGAAAATCTACTTGTAGTTTTTGGAGGTTTTGTTCTAAATTGGTTTTTATTTTAATTTAAGTATTTTTAAATTTCTTATTCTTCTAATTTATTTATAAGTAATTAATATTAAATGATCTAACAAATTAATGTTGTATTGATTACTCTATTGCTATTCATGAGTCTAATGATTTGTAATTGCCATGAATAATTAGTACAAGTAGCAAGTATGTTATTTATATATTAGCATATCTGACTTATGAGAAACAAAGGACAAATCCAATACCGGGTGAAAAAATTTGACTAATATTTCGGGAAGAACATGGATAGAAGATCAATCATCATACCTATGATAAAAAGGTGGAAGGATAAAGAAAAATAAAATAAGGGTGGTAAAGGGAAAAAAAAGGAAGGTATTATTTTAACAAAAACAAGAAGACATGTCACATGCAAGAAATGTAAACAAGTTGGATATAATTTCAGAACTTGCAAGATGCCAACACCTAGGCCTATTTCTAGTAGATAAATGATGGTAAGCTTATTTGTTTCATGTTGAACAAATAATTAGAATATATAATATAAAAAGTTGATCTTTTTTCTTTCTCTTGCGTCAAGAGCAAATATCTGCATCACAAAGCAAGGGAAGAATATATTCAAGAAACTAGAATAAAGAAGATGGCAACCAAAATTAGAAGATTTTATATCTCAACAAGGTTAAGTGCAAAAGAAGAGGTTGGACCAGTAGAAAGAACAAGGAGTAAAGGAAGTGTATAACTTATGATCTTTGTATTTATAGTTAACTCATGTGGACTTTTTGGTATATAATTATAGACACCTCACTTTTATTTTATGGATAGCTTATGTGGTCTTATATAATTATGGACACTCCCCTTTATATTATTATTATTGATGTTATATGTTGAATCATGTATATATAATTACAACATCATGCACAAAAAAATATTCTGTTAATCTTTTAAATTTATTAACTACTTTTAATTATATAAACTGACTCGTTTAGATGTAATTACAATACCATGTATAGAGAATCATTTTTTTGATCTTTTGATTTGAATTTAAAGGCATGTGTTGGAGGCGATTAAAATCACATATCATTTTCATTAATTTAATTCAAAATGTCATAATTTAAAAACATTATTTAATGCATAATATCATAAAGGTACAACTCATCTCATCCTCGTTGCTTGTACATACAAATACTAATTGTTGCACCAGACATAATTTATGACAATATCATCAAACTCCATACCTAACTAAGTTTACTATCTCCCTTTTATTCATTAAAATCCATGTTCTTCTCTCTTAATTCATTCATGACATCTATATTTTTTAGAGTAATTTTTTCATCAAACCATTCAAACAAATTGTAATATTCATTTTCTTGCAATAAATAAGATAAATAATCGTCTATTTCTTATAATCCTTCTTTAGAGTAATTAAACTTTACATAGAATTTACCCTATATTTTGGACATCTAAAGAATCCTTCTACAATTCTTTAATCTCCAAGAAGTTTGCAAAGGAGCCTATAGCCTATCATTGTAATATACCTGGACACATTGTTGCATACTTGATATTATTGATGTTAATGATTCCATATATCAAAACCTAAAAAAGCTACTATAAAATATTTACCTATCAAAACACTAAATTATTTTTGTAGCCGTTAGAATCAATAGGAAGGTAAGAAATAATTAAGATAAACAAAATCTAAATTCTACAACTGAATAAGGTAATAAAGATAAAAAAGTAGGCATATAAAAAGAGTAGTGTTTCTTCAGCCATAAAGATAAGAAGTACATCACCTAAACTCAAAACTAATAAAGCAACACACAACTATTTGTTTTGGGAACATGATCCTCTGTCCTATTTTTTGTGTACCAATTCTGTCCCATTCGATCTTAACCATCCATTTATGTGAGTTTCACAAAAATAGATAGTTGAGATCAAATGAAACAGGATAAGTACACAAAAAATGAGACAGAGGATCTGAGGGTTTGTTTTGAATGTACAAAAAGTACATGCAACTAAAATGAATAGGGATACGAAATATAAAAAAAGCAAGGAAAATTCTCTATTAATTCAATAAGGGGGGTAATAATTAAACATGTTCACTACTAAACTTGTCTTCTTTACAGTGACTTCTCCTCTCCAATGATTGAATTGACAAAGTCTTCTCTCAATTGTATTTTAATGGATTTCTCCTCTCTAGCAAATCAATCGACAAACCCTAGGTAAATCCTCTACCCCCCGATATTCCTCTTGTTCTTCATTCTATTTTATTCTTTTCTTTGCTTCATGCGGCGTCGTGTGGGAAATAGTAAACTGTGCCACATAAAGCTATAAATGTCTTGCGAGTTAAATAACCGACACGATGTTGATAGTTAGGTGGCAATATTACTGTCATGTTAAAAGAATGACGACTTTTCTGCATTGAGAGATAGGGTTCTTTACGAACGTTTGATAGTGGAAGAACGAATGATAGAAATTCAAAACCGTACAAGGGATTTTTAATCGGGCAGATCCAGAAATTTTTTTAAGTGGAGGTAAAATTTTATTTTTAATGGGGACAAAATTTTAATAGAGATAAAAAGAAATTTAGTGGGGGCAAATTTTATTTTATTGAATAAAAAAAATTTAAAATAATAATATTTTTATATACATTTTTTCTGAAAAAATTGGGGGCAGCGGGAGCAAATGCTCCCACTTGCCCCAATGTACATCCGCCCTGTTTTTAATAGTTTCTAAAAGTTGGGAGCACTTTGATAGTTTATCAAATCATATAAAGATCCTGTGAACTTAACCCTAAACTAATTTAATTTCATTTAAACCTAATTAGGTTAATTAATAACTTAATTATAATTAGATTAACTTAAATTCCCAAAATTCTCAAACAACGTCCCAATTTCCTTTCAAGCTTTAATACCAAATTTTAGCATCATTTTTTAAATTAGCCATAAGGAAACATGAGACCAAAAAAAAGGCAAATCATGGAGTCAATTAGGGATGACACTTTTTAGCTAATGGGTATAAATTTAGTTGTTTTCAATGGATCGACTCATAGGTCAGGTTCATATTAACTCGAGACTTAATTATTCTAAACACAACAATATCGTTTTACTTAAAAGAGTTACGCATCAAATAAAGCTGGGCTTAAGTAGCAGAAACTTGGACCCAATTAAAAAAATTACATTGCTCTATATCTTTAATTTTAAAAAAATTATTTTAAAAAATGAACGGGACTAACTCATGGGCCACGCCATTGCCGCCCTAGAGCCCATGAATTCAAAGAGAAGTTTCGGCGATTGATGCAAGGAGAAATAAAAGGGCCCTAAAAACCCCTAACAACTTGATCGTCTTCCTTCTTGTACTTTTGAGTAAATGCTACATGCAATATTGATGGTCACATTAGAGAAGGGTTGCATGTACTCAATTGGGTTCTACAAAATCCTCAACTCTAATTGTAGAAAAGTAGCTTTCTAGAACTTGATGTTTAAAGAAGAAAAAAGGTGAGACCTAGGGCCAAATTCCTAAAAAACGTGGAGATATGAGATGTTGACAGTAAGACGACGGACACTTATGGTTGGTCATGGCTTTTATCTCGTCCTTGCATAGCAGAGACACTCAGCTAAAGCATCGCTTATTTGGAAATTTTAGGAATTCAAGTTAATTTATTAGTTATAATTAATATATTTTATTTAATTTTAGGATTAATTATAAAAAATTCAAATTTTATTCAAATTTATAATCATTATCTTAATTTTAAAAATATTAATATATAATATTTATATTTGAATTACTGTATTGAAATTGACGTAAATTATCATGAGATGTTATAATTTGTAAGTGAATAGTTGATAAAATAAAATTTTTAATATTAATTTAACTAATATTATCAATTGCATTTGAATTCCAATTTTCAATCATATTCTACCTAGCTTATTTGTACAAATTTCTCATTTTATGCTCTGATGATGCCTCTTGTAGATTCGGTGGTGGTGCTAAGGTAAAGATCTCAATTTTAAAATCTGCAATGAACTAAATCTTTATTTTATAGTTAGAAACTTGTCGGAGGTGTTTAGTCTTTTTTTTCTTGTTTCAGACTAAAGATTGTGCTCAGAACTTTGTTTTGTGTAATTGGAATCAAATGATGATTTTAAGATTTAAAAAAAAATGATGATTTTAAAATTTTCGAGCTTATTATATTGCAGAAGTTATATGGACTTCATATATGAATTTGTGATTTGGCTAAACCTAAATTCTTTACAAAGTTGCTGGAGTAATTAGCTTCAATAAGCTAAATTATTCATTTCAAAGTATAATTAGACCATGGCATAAGGAACAAAACCATTCACATGAATAATAATACATTTGCATTTAGCCAACACCCATTTAACTTTTAAAAATAAAGGTGTGAACTGGTAAAAATGATAAAATAGATGTTACAAACTGAAGTTCAAGTAGTGACTAGTGACAAATCTTATTCATATATGTTGCAAAGTGAAAAGGATAGCATAAACTTCTGGGTGATCTTTCCTGTTCCTTCTCTATGGTCCTCTACCATCTGCTTTGTATCTTTCATAATGGCTAAAATAAATTATGTACTTCCATGATTTCTGTACATTTTACCAAGAAATCATCACCAGTGCAAGTCAAAAGAATGTCAAATGCTCGTAATAACAAAATTATAAGGAAGATATAAGTTATGAAAGGAATAAATTCATGTAGATGCATTAAATTAAACATAAACACACAATTACTTGTAACTAAGAGAATGACCAATTATCTAACTAAGAGAACGACCAATTATCTACTACAAACTTATCATCTTCCTAATGCTCTGGCATGCATCGAAAGCACTCATCTCTGATGGGTCAAATTCAAACATCTAACCTTCTTTTTATCTCTATCCTCAATGTCTGTGATCTTATAGTAAGTAGACTGAACTGGATATGGATCTGAGCAAGTATATGCTAAAGCAATGACATGACTCATTATGTTCTGAAGAACCTTTCAGACCTGAACCAACACCATAAGCAACACCAACTCAACCAGCTGCACAGGCTTAAACCAAGTTTACTTCAAGACCTTGTTTCACTTTTGACGATCTACCCCTAAAGACATGGAGAGATCGTTACATGAATTTGGTACATGGATAGATCTACAAATGACTCGACCGAATAATCCTTTATCGGATATTTTGTCTGAGTTTACATCTTGTTTCATTGGTACTTTGCGAGAATGGTGACAAAGTATTAATGACTATCAAAGACTTCAGTATATCCAAGTCACTACAGCCGGAGCTCTTCTTGGAATAATTCATAAGAAATTCACTGGTGACTTTCAGTTTATTAACAAGCAAATCTGTCAGGAATATTTTGTAATGAAATGTTATTAACTTGAAAAGAGTGATATACAGAAGCATTATAAACATATGACAGAAAGGTACTATCTTCTTAACGGTTGGAATGACGTTAATCTTCGATATACTTTTATCTCATTTCTTCCAAATCAATTGCAACAGAGTTATAAAGGACCATAGTTTCTTTACAACAAGATATGGCTAATATATTTCTTGGAGAAATCTACCAGCTTGCTTTAGTTTCTCTTGATAAGTTACGTGATCAACATGCCTTATTCAAGAACATCATTAAGGGTGGTCCATTTCTTAAATAGGCTTGCAAGAAGCCTTATCTTCAAATCAAGTGCAAAGAACAGAAGACTTATGATTGTCATAATAAGAAGAAAGATCATCTTCGACAAGTCTATCATAGAAGAAAGTTCCGCAGACAAATGGAAGGCTACAAGCCTTTTAGAAAAAACATATGTGAGCAAGAATGGCAAGAAGAGAAGAATGGTTTGATTCTTCAAAAAGTCCTCACATTATAAAAAAGTTGATCGTTGTTTTCTCTATGGACAACATGGATACTTTGCACGTATTTGTCCTCACAAAATAAAGAAGGATGTCAAGTTATTGAAGCAAATGCAAACAATTTGGCCTATTCATTCTTCCAATAACTTTGAAGATCTGATTGAAGAACAATCTCATGAAGATGAGGACACAAAGTTTGTTATTTCTGTCACAACCTCTGAAGATGAAGAATCCTCTGACTCCTTTGCTTCTCTAGAGGATGATTCACTATACATGCTTCAGCAGATATGCATGAAGATAGATCGTACACCAGTTTAACGACCATACGTCCAGATCCAACTCTTCAGATAAGATAAATATGATAGACTCATCAAAGCTATTGATTTTATGGATACTGGATCCAGTCGTACGATCATGAAGCCTAACATCTTACCCTCTGAAGCATGGACCTAACATGATGAATATTTTATTGTTGATGATGGTAACTCCTTCAAGATTGGGCTAATCACTAAAAGAAGAATCGAGATTCGATTCTTTCCACAGCGTACAGTTTGGACTAAAGTGCTTGGAAGCAATCTACCTGACCCAGACATTTTCATTGGTATGGATGTATACAGTAAATTCTCACCTTTGCAAATCCTACCCACAAGCCTCAGGTATCAATCATTTTTCAGTCCCTACACTGAAATAAAGAATGTGTTTGAACTAACCCAAGTTCCTACATTATATACTACACTGCGAGATAAACTATTGGAATATTGTCTTGAATCTCATGCACAGTTTTCTCACCCGTATCCTCCGTGAAAAAATATTGACTTTTTCATAAGGCTACTTTTTAAAAAGAATGAGGATATAAATCCCACGAAAGCCACACATCCAGGGATGAACCCTGATGATCTAAAGCTCGCACAATATGAATGTTCAATCCTTCTGAAGCAAGGGCTTATTGAGCCCACAAAGTTGGATTGGGCTTGCCAGGCGTTCTATGTCAATAAACATTTAAAGTAAAGACGTGGAAAAAAGAGATTAGTAATTGACTACAAGCCTCTGAACGTATTCCTGCAAGATGACAAGTTTCCTCTTCCAAAGATAAGTACTCAGGTACTATTTCTAAAAGAAGCTGTTATTTTCTCAAAGTTTGATCTTAAAGCAAGATTTTGGAAACTGGGTATTCACCCAATTGAGAGATACAAGATTGCTTTCTGCATCCCCAATGCACAGTACCAATGGACTGTTATGTCATTTGGGCTTAAAGTCTCCCCATCACTATTTCAAAGAACAATGACTAAGATCTATGAGCTTATCCCCTATAGTGTAATTATCTACATCGATAACATTCTCATATTCTCAAAGATCCATGAGGAACATCAGGCCCTACTGCAATAATTCTTGGATCTTACTAAACAGCATGGTAATATGCTTTCAACCTCAAAAAGCATCATTGGCATTAAAGAAATTGAATTTCTGGGTATACATTTCAAAGATGGATTCTACCAGCCCGGTCCACATATTTTATAGAAGTTGTTACACTTTCCTGATGAACATCTCAATGTGAAATAGATACAACAATTCCTTGGGATTATTAATTATATCTGTGAGTTCATACCATATGTGACAGCTTATACTTCATGTTTATCTAATCTACTAAGACAGAATCCACCTTGTCCTCCTGATAGACAGAATCCACCTTGGCTTCCTGATATTTTCCCTTCCTTTTTTCATTATAAATATCCTCTTCAGCCAAGTATTGTTACAATTCTTTCATCTTTCAAAGTTTTGAGATCTCAAGATTTTATGGCTAGTCAACCTCTCTTTGCCTTCACAAAGAAATCTTTTCCTCCTATTACTAGTACACCCACTAATGTTTCTGAAGTTGCCTCACTTGCTCGTATGAGTTTGTTTTATTATTTACATCAGTTTCTCAGTGAACATAACTCTCTTGGAAGTCCCACAATGTTCAACCTCACAGCACCTTACCTTAATTTGACTTTTCTCCATGATCCTCTTTTTGAAAACACATTATGATATCTTTGGGCACTTTTTGCCCTTTATGCTTGTGCTGTCACTATATCTCCTCTTTAGCTCTATTGACATCTTTGTGACATAAAAAATGGAATCTCTTTTTTATGGACATTTCTTGAGTAGTTTCAACCACTAGATCAATGGAAACAACAATGTTCTCTGATAATCTTATAACATCGTCTATGGAAAGCTTCTGCTAGACGACAATCTACTTATAGCTTCTTCATCCTCCATCGTCCATATCGAGAAATACATACTGGTGTCCTTTACACAAAACATCATGTCCAATTTTATCATACATCATTATATTGGCCAAGACATCAAAATGGTGTGCTTCAATCTTTTAGAGATTTTCTTAAAGAGATAAATCACTTCCCCAATACACTAGTCCTTTCCACCTCTATTGGACCATATCCTGGTGAATTTATTCCCGACAAACCAGAAGCCCCAGAAGTTGATATATCAGGTTCCAATAGTCCTCAGTATGACACAGAAGAATCGATCTTAGATATTGCAGGACCTTCTTAGCCTCTTAATTTAGTCTTTCAGGATGCTCAAAACCCAGATGATGATAACTATAGTCCTAATGAAGATGAGTTAAATCAATTTCTGCACAAACTTCACACATGTGAACTCAGTCCCAATAAACGAAAAAGACATATCAAGTTGATATTGCCAGCTTAAGTGACCCAAACTCTCTATCCGATCTTCAATCATGACATGAACCAATTCGTGACAACTAATGCCTTAGATGCCTTAGATTCCAATCCTCATAATGGGACTCGTCTTTTCAAGAGTTTACTTTTGATTTTGAGTCTTTTGATGAAAAGAGAATCTTTGTGGCCGATAAACTACTATTCAAGATTCCATCTTATCATCATACTATTTACTTTTAAAAAAGTAGTTAACTTTTTCATAGTAGATTTGTTAAAGGTGTAATGATTATACTTTAAAGTTACTTTCTTTTTTAAAGTTGTAATGAGTATGTCTCTTGAGAGATTTACTTTTCTACCCTTGCTTCGCCTATGAAAACAAGGCTTCTCTTTCATTGTAAGCAGACTCAAGTAAGGTTGTAAACATTTAGATAAAAGTTTGAATGAAGTTTGGTTTGAGTGTTTCCTATTATCTCTAAGTTCTCCCTCTCTTGAAAGCTTCAAGTCTTGAGTAATGTTACTATCTGTCTTGGTACAGAGACAAGTACGCTCTACTCTCGCCTCTTCTGAGGATTTTGTGTATCAGAAAATCTAAGATAGTCTGTGACTACTTTAAAAAGCAATTTCGCTGTGAGATTAGAGTTTAACGGGGAAAAGAGTGTAGGTACTATTGCAACTATTGTTTCAAAAGGGGAAAGAGAGCTATGAAAGGTGTAAAGTTCCTAAGAGGAAAGTTGAGAGTTGTGTGCCCGTGGAGAGAAAGGCTTTGTTGTCTCGATCATCATACCTGGAACTTACCAATAGTCACAAAGGCTCCCGTGTTGTTTCATAATAGTCTACCAGACACCTCAGTAGACTATAATCTGACTTTGGTTAGTCGATGGTCTTATCAAAGGTATTGTTATAGCTAGTTGGTTGTCGTACTTTCCCTGTGTGCCCTTTGGGGTCCCAGTGTGGTATCAGAGCCATCTTTCGTATCATGACCGGTGGTAACATAGTCTTTTGACGAGAGTGAGTAGGGAGAGAGCCCATAAGTAATGGAAACACTACCTAATGACCCTGTTCATTTGTCTTTAACTTTGTCTATGTCTAGTTTACCTTCTAGTGTAAAGCATATGTTATTTAATCGTATAGAAAATCTTGAAGAGATTACTCATGTTCTTGTAGAAAATCGTGTTTGTGATTCTTCTTTACCTTTGTTGAGTTCGTACAATACTTATTCTCATGACCATTCTTGGACGAGAAGTATACTTACTATTTTGTCTCCATCTAGACCAAAAGTAAAAGAAATCATTCAGAGTTCCAGGTTGGAATAATGTGGCCTCAGATCTACAACTGTAGAACAATATGTAAAATTTGAAATCCCAAAGGAGCTGATCTCTCTCCAGAGGGAGCACAATCATACACATCTTCATGTTGGAGCTATACGTCTTATTCTTACATTTCATGGAAGAAAGGGAATACCTGCTACAACCAGGATATCTCTTCTAGACACTGCCTATATAACGTACCAGAATGCTTTAATTGATACCTTGCTAACAACACTCAATAATGGAAGTATCATTTTGACGATGGCACATAATTTCAACATCAGATTGGATGATTTCACTTTATTTGAATGTCAGCAAGTTCAAATTCAGATCACTGGAGCAGATCAAGATCCTTCAGCCATTATGGCTACTTTACATCACCAAATGATCTGTCATCTACAGAATCATACTTTGGACCTTAACTTTAAAAAATCAGAATAATTGGTCAATAGACCAAATCTTTAGTTTTTTATTCTTTATTTAAAATTGTTAGTTGATATGTAGCTGGATATTAGTAAATTATTTTATTTGATTCGTATATTTTCAACTCTATATAAACTATGTAGTGCATTGAATAAATGTGTGGTTTTTTTTCAGAAAAACATAAAAGCCTGTGTTCTTTTTAGCTTCTTCATTTTCGTTGTTAGTCCTCCGGCTTTCAAAAACCAACAAAATAGTATCAGATCATTTGTCTTAAGGGACCTGTGAGATGAGCGAAACCAAAACACAAACCTGATTTAAAACCATAATTACAACAAGAATTACAACCATCTTCAAGCAATGGAGATTGAAACACAACTGTCTCAAGGTGCACCACCAACTTTTGATGGTGAAAACTATCAAGTTTGGGTTGTTCGAATGAAAGCTCATCTTGATGCTATGGATGTTTGGGAAGCAGCGGAGGAAGACTATGAAGTGCCTCCATTGCCAATAAATCCTACAATGACTCAAATCAAGATGCATAAAGAAAGGAAAAATAGGAAGTCTAAAGCCAAAGCCTGCTTGTTTTCTACTGTTGCAAACGTCGTATTCACAAGAATTATGAATCTAGAGTCAACAAATGATATCTGGGATTATGTCAAAAAGGAATAAGAAAGGCAATGAAAGCACAAAGAGCATGCAAGTGCTCAACTTGATCAAAGAATTTGAAATGCTAAAGATGAAAGAGTCAGAAACCATTAAAGAATACTCCGACAAGTTGCTCAGCATAGTAAACAAAGTGAGGTTATGAGGTAAGGATTTTTCTAAGGAACGAATAGTACAAAAAGTTTTTATAACCTTACCTGAAAAATATGAATCTAAAATTTCTGCATTGGAAGAAGCTAAAGTTCTATCAAGCATGTCTTTGGCAGAATTAGTAAATGCACTAAGGCACAAGAACAAAGGAGGATGATGAGAGAAGAAGGAACCATTGAAGGTGCTCAGCTAGCAAAAGAAAAAAATTTAGGAGGAAACAAAAACAAGAGTTTCAACAAAATTGACAACAGCAACAACAAAAACAATGATGATTCATATCCACCATGCTCACATTGCAAAAAAAAACAAATCACCCACAAAGAAAATATTGGTGGAGGCCTGATATCAAATGCAGAAAATCTAGACAAACTGAGCATATGGAGAAGATTTGCAAGTTACAAAATGAAGAGGTAAAAGCAGCAACTGAGCAACATCAAGAGGATGAATTATTTTGACATTAAAGCTTTGCAAGTACCAAGGCAAAAAGGAGTGTTGAAAACGTGCCTTAGATAATTGCTGCAGAATAATTGGTCAATGGACCAAATCTTTAGTGTTTTATCCCTTATTTAAAATAGTTAGTTGAGATGTAGCTGGATATCAGCAAATTATTTTATTTGATTCTTATGTTTTCAGCTCTATATAAATTATGTAGTGTATTGAATAAATGTGTGGTTTTTTCATAAAACATAAAAGCCTGTGTTCTTTTTAGCTTCTTCATTTTCGTTGTTAGTCTTCTTGCTTTCAAAAACCAACATCTTATTATTAATACAATTCTTTACTT
This sequence comes from Erythroxylum citrifolium, assembly GCA_026284465.1. Taxonomy (NCBI): domain Eukaryota; kingdom Viridiplantae; phylum Streptophyta; class Magnoliopsida; order Malpighiales; family Erythroxylaceae; genus Erythroxylum; species Erythroxylum citrifolium. The sequence goes on along the minus strand of JANKOE010000009.1, from coordinate 40,809,590 downwards.
TTTCAAAAAAAAAACCCTATGGTCGCATCAACAGGTTTTATTCATCTGTTTGGGATAGGAAAATTTTCATGTTAAAGAAACTGTTGGTTTTTTTAATGTGGAGAAGACATTCTCAATTTTTATTGAATAGAAGCTTGTCTATTTATACAGTATTTTTCTAATTAAAATTTAAAAATAAGATAACATCTAATCTAAATCAGCATAAAATAAAATCTGAACTTAAAGAAAATATTCTGATAATATCTTTGACTGTTTCAAAGTCACATGTTCAACACTCTTCCTTGACTTTGATACTACAAACTCCAAGCATCTTTTTTTTTCTTTTTCATTTGTGCATAATTTCGCTGTTAGGCTAGGCATGATGCTGCAAATAACTCCTCCTCCTCAAGTTGATCGTTACAGCTTGTTTGGCGTTTCTCACTTTTTGCTGTGGGTGATTTTTTTTCCTCAATGTGGGCATGGTGGATATGAATCATCTTTGTTTCTGTTGTTGTTGTTGTCGATCTTATTGAAACTCTTGTTTTTGTCTCCTCCTAAATTCTTTTCTTTTCTTTGTGCATCCTGACTTGAGTCATTGTAGGATTTGTTGGCAAATCTGAAACGTCGACGTGTGGTTTTTGATTTGTAGTGTGGGAAAGCGTAGAATGAGTTATGGGTTATAGGTTTGTAGGCTTAAAGGTCCCTTAAGATCAAGAAAGCTCTAATACCAATTGTTGGTTTTTTTTATGTGGAGAAGACTTTCTCAAATTTTATTGAATAGAAGTTTGTCTATTTATACAGTTTTTTTTCTCTAATTTAAATTCAAAAATCAGATAATATCTAATCTAAATTAGCATAAAATAAAATTTAAACTTAAAGAAAATATTATGATAAAATCTTTGAGTGTTTCAAAGTCACAAATTCTAAAAGTAGGTATTTTTATATTCTCAATCTCATTCACAAATGCTTGGTGTTATGGTGACAGTCTATGCGTAGAGATATAGTGTGTAATTGCATATCTCACTTTTCCATCAGGAGATTAGTACCTGTCAGGTGGTTTGCCTCGATTTTGTTTGGAAGGCAAAGAGTAAGATAAAGTAGGTAACAAAGGAGGAAAAACACTTTGAGGGGTACTTACCTCAAGAATATCCCATTTGATCTTGAACGTGTGCTTGAGCAGAGGAAGGGGCTGCTTCATCGTGGCTATCTTGTTGTTCACTTGATTCAACAGAAATACGTTCGAGGTTCTGTGTAATATTCAAATCAAGAATTGCACTTGTTGCTTCTTGTTGGTTTTGATTTTGAACTCCCCCTAAACCAGATAGCTAAATGACTTGCGGAAGATCAATCCAGTTATAGGCATCACATTGTAGCTTCCCCTGAGGACTAGAGGTGGACTGATCTAGATAGAAAAAAATATTTTGTTTCGGAGGTCACATTTATGCTAACATACATGTGATGAGATGAAGGATGCTGTTAGGATCTTAGGAGAAGAAAGAGAGGTTTATTCTAGAAGAAACAATAAGGGCAGGAGGGCAGGTAGTTATGCT
>JANKOE010000009.1:40774265-40787477 GCA_026284465.1 Erythroxylum citrifolium | reverse complement strand
TGTATCAAACCTCAATTCTTTCCCATTTCAGTACACAATTGATCCATATCAAACATCAAACAACACATGTTATCACAGAATAGCAAGTTTATAATTCCCTTACCTTACTAAACTTCAAATTCAACTCTAAGAATCCAACTATTATAGCACCTTCCAAGCAACAAATACACTTCCAAAACCAAGATAGATGTAATGTGTTTTTAACACCCAAAGCATATCAGCCTAGAAATTAGTATGAGAGAGCTTCTTCATGCAGCATATGGCAAGGAGTTTACAAAATCAAAGTATAAAGAGAGAGCAAACAATCGGTGGAGAGAAGAGAGCCAAATGAAGGTTACCAAAGTCTTGTAAAGGCTTGACACCTAAGTTGCTAGGTGTCTTCATTATGTATTGCCACATATATCTCTAACGCATGACTCTCATTTGCCTCCATTTATGCTGCCAATTGCAACACTTCCAATTGGCCACTTATCAACTTATTAACCATGCCATTTGTTACATTCTTGCCAAGCCATATGTCAATTAATTACTTATGCCAAATGCCAGTAACTCATAGGCTTAATCTTTACAATTTTTATATATCTATTTATCTTGCCACTTGAAAATTTTCCTAATCTAAATATATATTTACATACCTCAAATTTTCAATAACTTTCCTAAAATTCTCCAAAATTCCAAAATATTACTAATAGTCTCCAAATAAAATTTCAGCTAGAATAATTCGCCAAAATTTCAAAATAGTCAAAATATACCAAATTTTTTTGAAAATTTATAAAATTCACCAAAAATTTCGAAATAATAATAACACTCTCCAAATAAATTTTTAATGCAAATAATCCACAATTCGTATTTTTAATCGCATTTATAAATCAATTATACCAAAAAATGCCATGAATGCATGTACAATTATTGTATGTGTCCAAAATGCTTATGCACAAATAAGCAAATATTCACATATGCAAAGCATAAAATATACTTAATATCCTAACCCCTAATATGGGTTATTACATAGTCTAATCAGGTTCTCTCTTTTTGTGGGAGGTTGCAGCTCATCAAATCTATTTTGAATTCCCTTAATGTTTACGGGTCCTCCAACATATCATTAGCTAAAGGAGTTGTCAAAACCATCGAGAAGCTTTTTAGAAGATTTAGATGGGGAAACTTAAACTCAGACAGACACTTTGCTAAGGTTAAATAGTCAGATGTTTGCAAAAGGAAAGAAGAGAGGGGATTAGGATTGATCCCTATTGCCACTTTTAATAGATCAACATTGATAAAAAATCTATGAAATATCTTATTAGACAAGAAACCTCTATGGATCCGATGGTTCCATAGCTATATCCTGAAAGGATCTATCTTTGGTCTATTCCTATAAAACCTTCCTTTTAGCCCTTGATTCAACTCTTGAAGCTAAGACCCATCTTAGAACCTTTGGTGTTTTGTAAGGTTGGAAATGGTAAAAAGACCTATTTATAGTTTGATAATTAGACAAGTAAAGGCCTCCTAATTAGATCCCTTCAAGCTCTTCAGTTTTGGAACATATTTCCTATCAACTCGAAATTTAATTCCATCATGCTAAAGGGCCAATGGAACATTCCATCGACCAATACTTGACTCCTAACTACCAACCTAACTTAGATAAAGAGGATATATTCCAATGTTTCAATCTTCCTCCAAACACTTTCAACATTGTGAAATTCATAAAGTGGCAGAATCAAAACAATTCAAGGCAGATATGATTTCCGATCATTTGGCACAAATCACTTTTGTCTAGCTACTCCATTCTTCTATGGCTTACTATGCTAAACAAGCTAAGCACACTGGATAGAACGCATTATATTACTTCCAATTTTATTTGTGTCTTCTGTGAGATAGAGGAATCAACCTTTTTTTCCACTTACCTTTTTCCCAGTTTATATGGGAAAAGATTCAGAAGTTGTGTCTTATTTCTACTGCAAGTACAACCTTCGCAGAAACTCTTGATTGGCTTCTGAAGCTGAGTCATACTCCTAGCTATAACAAACAGATTTATGTTATCTCCTTCACCTCCTCCATCAAGGAGACTAGGCGAGAGAGAAACATCAGATGTTTTCGTCGTAACATTGTACGTTCCAGAAATGAGGTCTACTCCTTAATCGGTGAAATCAGAGAGAAACTACTATATTCTATTAGGTCAGAAAAAGCTTGCCCTAATCTAGCCTCATCGTGGAGAATCCATTAATATACATAAGGGGCTAACTATCGCTTGAAAGAGTAGATTAATAAACTTTGCATGTAAGTACCTGGAAAAGCGGAATTCTTCCTCTTAAGATGTGTAGCGCGCGTCTGCTAGCTCTGAACACTCCAACCAACATGAGATTAGCTTCGGATCCACGAGGTGGGAGGACATTTAAGAGGTTACCCTGTAAATCATCCATCGATTGAAGCACCTCTTCCAAAATCAGAGATTGTCAGTCACGCAATCCCTAATTTGATAGGGTTGGGTGAATGGGGTAAGACGTGATCTGCGCTTATCCCATTTTTGTCAAACTACCGGTGTGTTATTTGTGTTTAAACTTTGTCACTGCTTTGTCTGAAGATGATGATGTTTGCTGAAACATTGTCATTGATGTTTGCTGAACCGCTGTCATTGCCCTATATTTGCTTGTTATTCACGTACTCATGTGTGGACATCTATTGAAAACGTGTCGTAGATAATTGCTGCAAAATAATTGGTTAATGGACCAAATCTTTATTGTTTTATTCCTTGTTTAAAATAGTTAGTTAAGATGTAGCGGATATCAACAAATTATTTTATTTGATTCTTATATTTTCAACTCTATATAATCTATGCAGTACATTAAATAAATGTGTGGTTTTTTAAGAAAACATAAAAGCCTATGTTCTTTTTAGCTTCCTTATTTTCGTGGTTAGTCCTCCAGCTTTGAAAAACCAACATCTTATTATTAATACAATTCTTTACATTTTTTTATAAAAAAAACCACGCCATGTGTTCGCATAAACAGGTTTTATTCACCTGTTTGGGATAGGAAAATTTTCATGTTAAAGAAACCAGTAACTAGCTAAGATGGAGCACTCGTATGAAGTGCCACCAAGGAGGAATAGTATCCATCCTTGATTTTCATCAAGGTCTCGTGCTTTCCTTTCTCTATTATAACCCCATTTTTCAAAACAGCAATCACATCTGCATTCTTTATAGTAGATAATCTGTGGGCTACAACAATTGTAGTCCTATTCACCATGACTCTGTCTAAAGCATCTTGAACCAATTTTTCAGATTCTGCATCCAATGCACTTGTTGCCTCGTCTAGTAACAATATTTTTGGATCTTTCACTATGGCTCGGGCTATGGCTACTCTTTGTTTCTGCCCACCAGAGAGTTGAATTCCTCGCTCTCCTACTACTGTCTCATACCCCTGTGTTTTTTCGTCTAATTCAATTCTGCAGACTATAATAAATAATGGAATGGAAAGTAATGATTTGGAATACAATGAAAATCTTGTAGGCTAACCTGATGTATGGCGCTGATGAACTGGTGAGCATTGGCCAATTCTGATGCGGCTAAAATTTCAGCTTCAGTTGCATCTCCTCCTTTTCCATATGCAATGTTGGCACGGATTGTATCATTGAACAAAACAGGTTCTTGGCTTACTAGTCCCATCTGCTGTCTCAACCATTTTAATTGGAACTTCTGAATTTCTATCCCATCAAGAGTTATATAACCCGAGTCAGGATCATAAAATCTCTGTAACAATGAGATTACTGTCGATTTCCCACTTCCACTTTCTCCAACCAGTGCAACAGTCTGAAGGAATAAGATCAATACAAAGGCGTAAATTCAGAAGATGATGTTTTGATTCTTGTTTTGATATTGACATGCCAAGCTAAATTACCTTGCCAGATTGAAAAACCACGTTAAGGTCTCGAAAAATTTGAACATCTGGTCTAGAAGGATACTGGAAGCTCACATGACGAATTTCAACGTCTCCTTTCACAAACTCCAACGTCATTCCTGACTCGTCATTCGAGTTGATATTTGATTTTTTGTCTAAAATTGAAAATATGGAGACAGCAGCAGCTTTTGCTTTGGAAGAATCAGGAGCAAAGGAGCTTGATTGAGAAATTGCAGTAGCTGCCATGGTTAAAGCAAAGAACACCTGAAAAGTAGAAAAATCAAATTCATTCTATCATCACTCAAAGTATATTGCAAGAATATATTGGTGGCCAAAGAAAATCTGCTCACTTGAAAAACATCTTGCAGTGTAGCCATTCCATGAGTGCACAGTTGACCTGCTGCATAAAAAGTGGCTGCATAGAATAAAAACAGTAATAGGAATGCCGATCCAAATCCTATTCCACTAAATACCCCCTGTCTCATTCCTGTCTTCACAGGTTCTTCAGATTTTCTTTTGTATAGTTTAATCACCTTCTCTTCCGCACAAAAGGAGGCCACGGTTCTTATACTCGCCACCGCGTCACTTGCAACTTGACTTGCTTCCTCATACATCATCTGCAACCATTCAGTTTATGTTTGGATTAGTACTTTTGCATAGGAAGTCATAACATTAAATGATGGAAGATACCTTTGCATTTCCACTAAACCCCTTCAAAAACTTTAGTTGAACATATCCACTGACTCCTACCAGGGGAAGGAGAGCAAGGATAATAATCGACAATTGCCAGCTTGCAACAAAGGCAAAGATCAAAGCTGATACTGTTGAAGCACTGTTTTGAACAATAAGAGCAAGTGTGTCCCCAACCAAAGCCCGCATTGTAGATGCATTTCTTGAGAGCCTAGCAGCAATTACACCACTTGAATTTTCAGGCTCATCAAACCAGGCAATTTCCATGTGGACAACCTTCTCGAAACAAATGCATCGAATTCGTTGTATTAGCTTGCCGCCAGCAACAGAAAATAGATACGACTGCAGTGGAGACACCAGTAGGTTTACTGCTCCTAGGATCAAAAACATTTTTGCCCAGAACTTGGAACCCTGCCACAATTCATGAGGTGTTTCATAAAATGTTTTAATCACTCTGGAGAGAAATAGTCCGAAAATGGGATATATCAGCCCATTGACCATAGCAAATATCGTTCCACCTATAAGCACTGGAATTTCAGGCTTGTTGAGAGCTGCAAGCCGACGGAGTGGGATCTCTTGATTTTGTTCTTGCTGTAGAGCTTCAAGTCTTTTTGGATTGTTATAGGAAATTTTAATTCCAGGAGGTAAATCTGTCAATGAATGTCGACTACTATTGCCTACTTCAGATGATCCCCTACTTATGGACCGTCTTGAGGAAAATCTTTTACTTGAATGTCTGAATGACTCAGAATCAAGATCTGATTGTTTATGCTCGATTGCATTTAGTTCCATCTCCGTATTTAACTGTTGCAAGCTTATTAGATGGGAGTATGCTCCTTCAGGATTCTTGATTAGTTCCGAATGCACACCTAATCAAACATAAACCAATTCTCATTTTTTCTTTCTTAGCAAGTTGAATTGAGAGTGCAATGGAAGAAATGTAGGAACCTTTTTCGACCATCTTTCCATGGTGAATGACTGCAATCATGTCAGCATTTCTCACAGTGCTTAGTCGATGGGCAACAATTAGAGTTGTACGAGTGACCATGATCCTGTCTAATGCTTCCTGAACGACCCTCTCTGATTCTGAATCAAGTGCACTTGTGGCTTCATCTAAAAGTAGTATTCTTGGGTCTTTTAAAATTGCTCTAGCTATTGCAATTCTCTGCTTCTGTCCACCAGAAAGTTGAGTCCCGTGCTCGCCAACCATGGTTTCCAATCCCTGGATGGAAAATCAAAACGATCAAATGAAATGAACAGTTGATATATATGATTCAAGAACACCAAAGAAAGATATACAAAGTTATAATTAAGCAACAGAAGAACCTGAGGCAGTTTATCGATGAACTTTGCAGCATTGGCAAGTTCTAAGGCAACCCTTATCTCTTCAACTGTTGCACCATCTTTTCCATAGCAAACGTTATCCTTAATACTGCATGTAAACAACACTGGTTCCTGGCTAACAAGACCGATCTTTTGTCTAATCCATCGAAGTTGGAACTCTTTGAGATTAATCCCATCAATCAAAACTTCACCAGCTAGTGGATCATAAAATCTCTCGATCAAACTGATGACAGTTGACTTTCCACTACCGCTTTGACCAACCAAAGCCGCTGTTTTGCCACTTGGAATGTAAAGAGAAAATCCCCTAAATATTTGCTCATCAGGTCTGGCAGGGTAACTGAAATAAACATCCTTCAACTTTATCTCTCCGCGTATATCGTTTAATATCCTTCCATTTGGGTCACACGCATCTATCTCCGATCTCCTGTTTATGGTCTCCAACATCTTATAAGCTGCAGATTGACCTGCAGCAAATGAAGTCAAGCAGGGGGATGCCTGTCCTAGAGACCTGAAATATCGACAGGCCTATTAAACTAAAATATGTCATATCATCAAACAAGATATCAAATGCAAGCACTCTTCTTCCAAGAAGGGTTTGAACTATTTGGCTTAGGTTGGAACTCACAGGGATCCAGTCAAAACAGCATTAATCACGTTAAGCACTTTACCACCAGTATATCCCTTTTCGGTTATCATCTTTGCACCAAACCAGACTGATAATGAGTAGATGCAGAAAGTTACTGATAAAGCCAAACCAAGACCCAATCCTGATGCAAAACCTTCACGAACTACTAATCTATGGGCATTCATGAGAAACTTCTTGTAACTTTCGATGGCTTGTTTCTCCCCTGTAAATGATTGAACCTGCCATTACAGTCAAACAATGAGTATATAATTCCCGTAAAACCAATACTTCCAGGACACGCATGATTCTGGGCATTTAACGTACCGTTCTGATTGAGGCAATCGTTTGCTCAACTACATTTGCTGCTTTCTCATAAGCCTTCTGCCCTGAAGAGGCCATCCTAGACATCACGATGGACATGGATGCACCAGCTAGCACAATCAAGGGAATGGATGATATCATGACAAGTGCCAGAAGCCACCCTTCAATAAATGCTACTGCAAACCCTCCAACAAATGCTGATACCAACTGCAGGAATTTTCCAACCTGCATGAGATAAGTTTCTATTAAGCAGTGGATTAATCATGGATCATGTGGGTCTTTTGATAATTCCTGCTCCGCATGAGAGTTTAGTTCTAGCTAGCTGGTAGAGTTTTTCAAGTACCTTCTCGCCCATGGCTTCTTGAATGGAAATCGTGTCACCTGACGCTATACCAACAAACTCTCCGGCGCTTGTTTCTCTATCAAAGAAACCAACTTCCTGTCTTAGTATAGCTTCGAGATACAAACCCCTTAGTCTTGCAGCTTGTCTCTCTCCAGTGATCATCCAGCAAGACACCTCTGACACGAAAGAACACAACACAGATTTCTGATATACTATATTGCTTGGAAGATTTTGATAGTCTCAGCATGATCAGTTAGTGATGCTTAGCTTTTTACTTACGGAGAAATGATGATACACCAGACGCAGCAGCCAAGTAGACAGCTTTAATGCACACCTACAACAACAATACGAACAATAAATACATGATTAAAATCATTAGACTTATTACTTAAGCTTGTCTCGATAGAATATTACATGTTACTAATGAATCTTTATCAGTATTTGATGTACCATATACCTCGGAAACTGCTTGTAGCACATATTCTTTCTGGATTTGCCCAAAAGCATCAGTCATTTGTCCAAACAGAATCGTTACAAGAGGCATTGATAACCCACTAGCGAAAGCTGAAAACGACCCAACTACCATCAACAAGACGTCCATGCAATCCGCAAATGCAAAGAGCTTATAAAATGGAACAGTTCTGGTTCCTTCATCTTCTCCGCTGCTCTTCTCTTCGCATGAGCTCTTCTTCGTCTCTTCATGGAAGGTAGACGAGGTAGCATAATCTTTGTTTGTGAGCCCATGTAGACTTCCATCCGCATCCATGACTCTTGCCACAGTTACAGAGTACGCTCTTCGTTCTGTCAACCTGCCTGGCTATTAAATATCATTTCTGGTCCATATGCACGTTAGGTTAAATATCAATTACTATATATTAAAAATATTTAGACTAAAAGAAATAAAACTCAAAAGAAAATATTTAAAAGATGAGAAAGAGAGGATCTTTTTTTGTGTGATCTTTTACTTGTATGTTATTATGCTAAAATTTTATACTGAAGGTCACGTTTCGGGTAATTTCTATTATTCTCAATCACTTCCCTTAGGTTTTTTAGACCTTTCTTTTTTTTTCACTTATAGTTTATTAGCACAATCTTCTCGCATCTTCTCACTAGAGCGTTAATATTTCTTAATATTTCATTAATATTAATCATATTTAATTTATCTCTTACTATTACATTCATGATCTTATCTCTTCTAGTAAAATTGCGTATTCAATAAAACAGCGCATTTCTTTTACCATTAACTTATGATTATGCACCTATTTGATGGGTCAACACTCTATCTTATAGAGTGTCAGGTTAATCGCTAAATGATAAATTTTATTTTTGAGTTCCAATGATATCTTCTTATCACATAAAATTCTTGATACACTTCTCGCTTTAAATTACTATGATCTACTACAGTAAACGATGTCTTTATCAAAATTTAGCCATATGTATGCAAGTTGTCAAAGGATTTTTCTGAAGTAGTTTATATAATTAAAATTTTGCACATAAAATTATAAAGTTTTGATAATGTTGTATTACATGAAATTCAAGTTGATTTTTATGTTTAGCTAAATCATTATAATTCATTATTTTATAAAAATTATTAAAAAATCCTTACATCTACTATTGGATGTTTACATACTTTGGCTTAATTAGGATATTTAACATCAATTAGGATATTTAACATCAATAAATTGTCCCTTAAAAAATCAATCAATTTGCATATATGCAGGACCGAAGCCTCTTTGGTCTTAAAAATTAAAATTATTAATTGAAGATGTTAAACTAATATGACTTTTACAGTTTTGCATTGCCTTAAAGACTCCCATAAAAAGGTATAATTGTATTGACTATAGCTAAGTTAATACAAATATACAAAAGTAGAAGATAGACTAGTTGTAAGACCAATCTGTCTATTCTAACATAGATCAAAAGCAAGAATCAAAATACAAGATTTACAACAATAGGCTAAAGCAATGACAGCCAACTTCATAAGTTCCATTTACTCCTCACATCAGGGGTAATTAAGTGTTCAGCTTTTCTAGCCAAAATAGTAGCGAGAACACAATTAAGGAGCTTGTCCGCAAGATGATATTTATCTACAATAGCCAAATTATGTAGTCTTTTATTCTGTTCTTTCCAGATCATGTAAATTGTTGAAACAAATGCAAGCTTAAGAAGTACTTCATGTGTATCGTCGTCCGTGTAGTTGACGAACCAAGACAATGTAGGCTTCCATTCAAAAAGATGGTTTATCTCTCCTACCGTAAACTGAATCCTACTCCATATAGATTTAGAGTACCTATAGTTAAAGAAGAGGTGATTTTTGTCCTCATTTGCATTTTGGCAAAGATTACAACAAACATTGTTCGGGTTAAACCATCAAAGTGTGGTCATGAGTCTGTTCTTTATTACTAACAAGGTGTTGAATGAAGCTTTGGGGTTCATGGTATTCTTCCAAATCAAATGATACCAAGCAACTTGAGTAATATTGTTCTTGAATATATGACGGCAAGTTGCGTTAGAGAAGACACCATTAGATTTTAGAACCCAGTAGATAGTGTCATCTAGCATAATATTCCCAACTGTGGCAATATGGTTTGCAGAGAGGCAAAAACCCTGAAGTTAATCCTCCAATCAACATTGATAATTAAATCTGATACTCTTGCATCCAACAGTACGTGATTATGCATTTGAGCCTGAATTGGGTGGGTTATAAGGGGGCTAATCTCTAGCCAATTGTCGAACCATACCTAGATGTTTCTCCCTCTATTAATTTTGTGCTTGATATGAGGATACATCTAAGTCCTTATTTTCAATATTTCATTAAAAACCCATGAGAAATGAGAAGAAGTTGTTATATGCCAAAAGTTGCGGCGTTGAAGATGGATTTGGTGTATCCATTTAATCCAAAGTGCTTCTTTGTCCGTAACCAGCCTCCAAAGTTTTTTTCCCAAGTAAGACTTTTTGCATGATCACAGTTGATTGCATGTTAAGTCCTCCAAGCCTCCTCGGAAGAGTAATATCACTCCACGTAACTTTTGCCTTCCTCCTTGAATCGCAACCACCAGACCATATGAATACTTTGAGAAGACAATCGATTTCTTTGATGATCTTACGAGGCAAAATCATACGAGCTAACCAATGGGTGTGAAGACTACTCATAACATAAATAATAAGGGTGATTCTTCCTGCATAGGAGAGAAAATGATTTTGCCAAGAGAGGACTTTGCTTTTTAATCTATCCAAGATGGAAATGCAATCCACAAACTTTAGCTTAGAGGGAGAAATTGTTGCCCCCTGATATCTGATAACCGGGGGGTGAAGGCGCAGCCCTGTAGCTCTGCTAAGATCATTGGAGTTACAAGCATCAGCTGAAACAATTAGACTGCTCTTCTCCATGTTAATCTTTAAGCCAAACCACTTCGAGAAAGTCATTATAGCATTCATAAGGATGGTTATAGAGGTTAGATCCACAGCATAGAATAAAATAAGGTCATTTGAAAAGGATAATGTTTGAGATGAAAATCAAGACATTTTTTTGTGGTACTTGAAGTTACCATTAGAAGATGTAAGTGAGCAAATGAGTCTAGACAAGCCTGCCATTACCAAGGTGAAGATGTATGCATAGAGAGGGTCCCCTTGCCTGAGCGTTTTATGATTTTTAAACTATTTTGAAGGAGGTCCATTCACCATAACACTCATAGAGGGGGATCGTATACACTCCATCAACCAATTAACAAAGGTAGGTGGCATTTTCAGAATTTCCATGAAGGTTTTGACAAATCCCTAATTTACTGTGTCAAACGCCTTGTAGAAATCAATCTTTAACAAGCACCTGTTTATTTGCTTCCCTCAAGAGTAATCTCTCACCAGTTCTTGAAGTAAGTGGATATTATCTCCTATATTCCAACTCGGTATAAAAGCCCTTTGAGTTACTTCCATTGTATCCTTGTGGACCTCTTTCAATTTATTCTTAAGCAATTTAACTATAATTTTGTAAACCGTATTGCAGAACGAGATAGGACGAAAATCCCCTATATGCACTGGATGTTTGTGTTTAGCTACTAGACAAATATATGTGTTATTCAATTCTTTCAACATATTGGAGTTCTGAAAGAATTCCAACAATGTTTCAGTCATCAATGATCTTGTGATTTCCCAAGTCTGCTGGAAGAACCACGTCCTAAAACCATCCAATCCTGAGGGTTTGGAAGGATGCAATTGTGTAAATATTGATTAGATATCATACAAGGAGAAGGGGGTAATCAAAGTTGCCTTACTCTCCTGTGAAATGGCTCCCACTAACATCCTCATCAAATTGATAGTCGACATCTCTCCCAAATTAGGTTCCATCAGTTGCAAGAAGAAGTCCCTCACCATCTCTAGTAGGGCCTCTTAATTAGTAAGGGTAATTCTATTGCTATCCTAAAGGCTAACAGTTCTGTTGACATTATGTTTAGCCATGATAGAAGCATGCTAGAATTTAGTGTTAGCATCACCTTCTCTAATCTAGTTCAATTTAGCCTTTTGCTTCTGAATGGAATGGTGAAGGTCCAATAACTGTTAGTACTCTTTGAGAAGATTTCACTTAAGTTTCCTCTTATTGACATCCTCCAGGTGATTGTAACACTCTTCCTAGGCCTGCTGTACTCTGTTACAGAGAATGGATATATTCAGATGTATGCCACCAGTAGCTCGTTTTAATGCTTCTTTAACCCTTCTCAGTTTTTGCATCAATTGATACGCTTTAAAGCCCTGAAACTCCTGTTGCTAACAACTCTGGATGATATCCCGAAACTCCTCCAATTGAGTAATGCCATTGAAAAAACAAAAGGGAGTTCTCCTTATTCTTTCTTCAACCCAGGAGTGGATGAGCAAAAAGGAGTGGTCAAAGGTTAAGTTTCCCCCCAATTTCAATTCCATTTAAGAACTCCAACCCTATTATGTCGACTAATCTTAATTTAAATTGTGACTTTGTTATAGTTTAAGAAGTTGTATTTGATTTAGAAAGTTAAAGACTTTTCTGTCTATGATAATCCTTTATAACTGTTTTAAATTGAACCTACACACCTGGAAGAAACCACAAAGTTCTTTTCTTTTCACTTAAGATGTCAAGTGGAAAAAGTCTTTTCACTTAATATCTTAAGTGGTGTAGGTAGTGCATTATGAACAGGGCAAAAAAAATGCTTATTGTTGTTAAAATGTGCACATAATCAATGGATACTAACTTATTGCTAAAGTGGTCATCTTTTTAGATTGAAAAATGTTTTTTATAAAAAAAAGAATAGACACCAAATTTTTTGTATTGAGCTCTGATTTTTATTTCTTGAACGAGGAGAGTAAAGTATATCTAGAAAAGAAATAAACAAGTCAATAAGGGATGGCAAAAGATCGGGTCAACCTTGAGTCAACCGCTACTGCTGGGAACAATTTTAGCTCGAGGTTCAATAGGGTTCAAGGCAACTCGACCCGAGCCCAAACTCAACTTGACTCAGGCTGAGGTATTTTTTCAATAAAAATATAACACAAAACATTGCTTATATGCATTAAGTCTAGACAATCTGAACCCAAGCTTAGCTCGTTGATTTCAGGTCAGACTAGGCTTGGCTTGAGCTCGGGCTCAAATGCCAACTCTACAAGTCATTCAATTTTGTGATGAGTTGTAGTTTTTATAGTTAAAGGTACTAATCAACTTTTAAAGTTCTTATAAAAATTAAATATATTCTTATATTTATATATTTATAAATTAATCTTTAACATTGACATATATTCATAAAATAATTTTTATAGATAAAATTTATTAATCATGATGGATTTATTTAGGGATGGCAATTGTACCCGAACCCGATGGGTACCCGATAAAATTACCCGAATGAGAGCGGGTATGGGGAGCAAATTTGTACCCGTGGGCGGGTATGAGGGGTTAACAAAAATACCCGTCTGGTATCGGGGCGGGTATGGGGATACCACCCCCATACCCGTTTACCCGTTATATAGTAATTACA
>JANKOE010000009.1:40557211-40568192 GCA_026284465.1 Erythroxylum citrifolium | reverse complement strand
TAAAATAAATAATTTAAAAATTATTATTTATAAAATAATATTTATTTTATATATTTTAAATTATTAAATCAAATTTTATTTGAAATATATATATTTTAAAAATATTTAAATTTAAAAATATTTATCAATAATTATTAAATTAAAAATTAAAAAATTGTGATTATTATTTATTATTATGATCTTTGAATACAGGTTTAAAAACATACAATACAATTGTATAATATGACAATGGACTATTTTGTAATTTAAAAAAAAGGGACTATTTCATAAATTTTAAAAATTACCCAAAACGATAATCAATATTAACTGGTACCAGTACAGTACTATTCCAGAACCCAATTCGGTACCAAGTCCAGTACGATATTCGTAACATTGGTTGAAGAGGAGGTAGGGTTTTATAAAAGAGCTGTCATAAAGTTGAGAGAAAAGGAAGGGTTAAATTAGCTAGTGTATTTTTTAGATTAAATTCCTGAGAAAAGTAATCTAAATACCAAAGGGGTGCTGGGATTTAGAATCCAAGTAAAGTGCTATTACTTTCCCTGGATTGGGAAAGTTTTTACTTTCCTAACTACTCAAAAAAATAAACCAAACGTGATAATATAAATTTTAGGAAAAAGATTACTTTCCTAACCAAGAATCCATGCAAGCCAAACAAGGCCATTTATCTTACCAAAAACCAAATGAGCCATGAGCGTACAAAGTATATTGATGTCAGGCATCATTTCATTCGGGACATTGTATCACAAGGTGTGGTTGATGTGAAGAAAGTGTCTACACATGATAATCTAGCTGATATGATGACCAAGGCAGTCCCAGTTAACAAGTTTAGGCATTGCCTGGACTTGATTGGTGAGTGCAGTAATGACTAGTGCCCTTGCGAGGGATGTGTACAAGACAGGGTGATGATTTTCTTGTTGAAGAAGAGGATTCAAGCCAAGGGGAAGATTTGTTGTTATTTTGTCTTGAAATTTGGTGGATCTAAAAAGCAACTTGATCCGATAAGCTCGCGGTGCAACCCGAATTGGAGAAAAACAGAAATTTGTGTTGGAAACGAAGGGCTTGGGCCACCAAGCCCAAGCTTGAAGCCTAACATACCGGTTTGGTTTGGGACACACAAGGGGTTTATTATTTTAAGAAGAATAAAAAACCTAGATGTAAGGATTCCATTGGTATCGTTTTCTTCATAGTTAAATTCTCTCTACTTTTACCCGAGAATGTAGGCATCATTGGCCGAACCTTATTAAATCTTTGTGTCATTTTTCCTTATCTTCGGTGCTTTAAGTGTGTGATTGTGCGTGTAAATTTATTGTGATTTATCTAATAGATGGGTCAGATACAATAGCACGGAATTGGTCCACAAAAAGTGGACCAGAGGACCTGACGCCCCCATAGGAGGGGAAATAATGCCATCCTTCACCGCATCAGAGAAATGCTCTAGGATCATCTTAGGTGAAGGAGTGAACAATCATTTGGCCCAGGCCCCAGCAGCCGTTGATCGTTTCTCTTTCTTGCCTAATGAAGGCTAGACATCTGTAGGATGGGAATCAATCTTCTGCAGCGGAATCCTACTCGGCAAAGCAGGAAAAATCCTCGTCGACTCCTGAAGATTCACCACTGTCCATCAAGATCTCCAACGGCCGAGGATGGCCTAGCTGAAGGGGCAAAATTTGGGTGAAGTTCAAATACAGAATGGGACAGAAGGGTGAAAAGTTAGAGAGAAGGCATAGTTTTTCTTGCAAAACTTTTAAATTAGTGAAAAGATTTTTAAAATTTCAATAATAATATATTCATTATATTTAACATGTTAAAGTTTAAATTGAACAATTTAGTTAAAATGAGGATTAAATTACTTTAAATATCTTCAACAAGACTTATTGTTAACTTTTATTTGAATCGATTAGGATTGAAAAAATTAATATGTAAACTATAATAATAAAATGGAGAACATATATATATACAGATGCAAGAAAATTTAAATTCGTAAATCATGGAGGAATACAATTTTTAAATTAATTTAGATAATGTACTAAACATTTATTCAGTTAAAAAAAAAGGAACGAAAAGCTAGAGAGTGATTCTTCAAGTTGAAGCACTCGTTTGAAGTGCCACCAAGGAAGAATAGAATCCAGCCTTGATTTTGATCAAGGTCTCGTGCTTGCCTTTCTCTACTATAACTCCATTTTTCACAACTGCAATTACATCTGCATTTTTTATAGTGGATAATCTGTGGGCTATAACTACTGCAGTCCTGTTCACCATGACTCTATCTAGAGCATCCTGAACCACTCTTTCGGATTCTGCATCCAGTGCACTTGTTGCCTCGTCTAATAGCAATATTTTTGGATCTTTGACTATAGCTCGGGCTATGGCTACTCTTTGTTTCTGCCCACCGGAGAGTTGAATTCCTCGCTCTCCTACAATTGTATCATAACCCTGCATTTTCAAGTTGTTAGCATCTGAATAAAGTATCTATTCATGGGACAATAAATGATGAATGATCTACACAACTGCTGCAGAATAATCTAACCTGTTGTAAACTGCTAATGAACTGGTGGGCATTGGCCAATCCTGAGGCAGCTAAAATTTCAGTCTCAGTTGCATCTCCTCCTCTTCCATATGCAATGTTGGCCCGGATTGTATCATTGAACAATAAAGGTTCTTGGCTGACGAGACCCATCTGGTTTCTTAACCACTTAATTTGAAACTTCTGAATTTCGATTCCATCAAGAGTTATATAACCTGAGTTAGGATCATAAAATCTCTGTAACAATGAGATTACTGTTGATTTCCCACTTCCGCTTTCTCCAATCAATGCAACAGTCTGAAAAGGGTAGGATTAACATTAGTTCAATATAAACACTTCGACTTTAGACTCTTAACATGTAGAGTATTATTTTTCTTTCCACCTCTGTTCTCATAAGAAAAAAAAAAATTGTAGTGAGATTCAGATAATTACCTTTCCAGAATGAATGTCCAAGCTGAGATCTCGGAAAATCTGAACATCAGGTCTAGACGGATACTTAAAGCTTACATGACAGAACTCAATGTCTCCTTTTACGTGGTCTAATTTGGTTCCTGACTCATCGCTTGGATCAATAGTTGAGTCTCTGTCTAGAATTTTGAAAATAGAGACAGCTGCAGCCTTTGCTTTGGAAGAATCCGGAGCTAAGGAGCTTGATTGAGAAATTCCCATAGTTGCCATAATGAGGGCAAAGAACACCTGAGTAGAAGATTTAAAAAAAACCAATTTTCACATAAACATGAACAATATAAGAACATATTTATAAATAAGCGGAAGATACACCCACTTGGAAAACATCTGCAAATGTTGTTTTCCCATGAGAAACAAGCTGAGCTCCTGCATAGAAAATTGCTGCATAAACTAGAAACAGTAATAGGAAGGATGCTCCAAACCCGATTCCGCTGATCAATCCTTGTTTCACTCCTGCCTTCATAGGGTCTTCACATTTCTTTCTATACAGCTTCATCACTTTCTCTTCAGCACAGAAGGACGCGACAGTCCTTATGCTCCCGACTGCATCAATGGCAACTTGGCTTGCTTCCTCATACATTGCCTGTCATCGTTATGTAATCAATTTCTAATGCAAAAATGAAAATTTACGTAGGTTTGAATTAAAGTTATAAGACAGGGGCTTACCTTGACGTCTGCACTGAAACCTTTCAATAACTTTATCTGAATATATCCGTTGAGCCCCAGTAGAGGAAGAAAAGCAAGGACAATGAGTGCCAATTGCCAACATCCAGTAAAGGCAATGATCAAGCCAGCTACAGCTGAAACGCTGTTTTGAACCATTTGAGCCAGTGTGTCACCAACCAAGGCACGAAGGGTGGCAGCATCTCCTGAGAGCCTAGCTCCAATTGCACCACTTGAGTGCTGTGGCAGATCAAACCAGCCTATCTCCATGTGAACCACTTTCTCGAAACAAAGAGTTCGGATCCGTTGGATTAACTTGCCACCAGCAATAGAGAATAAGTATGACTGAGAAGGACGCACCACCAAAGTTATTACTCCAAGGATCAGGAATATTATTGCCCAGAAATTTGAATCTTTTCGCAATTTATCAGGCGTTTCAAAAAATGTTTTAACTACTTTGGCAATCAGCAAACCAAAAATAGGATAAATCAATCCATTGATAATCGCAAACAATGCTCCGGTTAGAAGCACTGGAATTTCTGGCTTGTTGAGAGCTACCAGGCGACGGAATGGGACCTTTGGGTTTTTTTCTCGTGATGAAGTTTCAGATCCTACCGTTTCATCATGAAGTCCAGCAATAGGCAAGGTCGACAATGAACGTCTACTGCTGTTTGGAGATGATCCCTGACTTGTGGACCTCCTCAGGGAATTTCTTAGGCTTCGCTGTCTGAAAGATTCAGTACTATTGGACCTTTTGTATTCATATGCTACTTCTGTTGAACCCTCATTGACCTCCTGTAAGCGTATAAGCTGGGAGTACGCTCCTTCAGAGTCACCCATTAATTCTGAATGTGAACCTGAACAATCAAAAAATCAATTCCTACGTCCAAACAGTGGCTTCCTTTCTTCTAAATAATTTATTAAAATCATCAAAATGCTCATTCAAAACGGTGTCTCAACTAGAACTTGAAATTTCTGAACTAACAAATTTCAGAAAATAAGTGAAAGTTAATTAAGATCAATTAGCAAATAGATTTTAATCACCACCCTGGCAAAACAGATAACCTTGTAAATTGGATACGTTATTTATTCCAATCACCAACCTCAACAGTTCATACGAAATCAAAGAAAAAATCAACACAATTCATATCAGTCTCTAATTGATAGAGACGGTATAAACTAAAAGTTTAGTATTGGAACCTTTTTGAACCATCTTTCCTTGGCTAATGACAGCAATCATATCAGCGTTTCTGACAGTGCTTAGACGATGAGCAACAATTACAGTTGTCCGATTGAACATGATCCTATCTAATGCCTTCTGTACCACCCTCTCCGATTCTGCATCAAGTGCACTTGTAGCTTCATCTAAAAGAAGAATGCGTGGATCTTTCAGGATTGCTCTTGCTATTGCAATTCTCTGCTTCTGTCCACCAGATAGTTGACTGCCATGCTCACCAACCATGGTGTCAAGTCCCTGGAAATAATATTAAAGATTTCAATTTCCATTTAAGTTAAAACAAAAATCAGGAGACTGATAAAAAAGCCACAAAAAGCACCTGGGGGAGTTTATCTATGAATTTTGCAGCGTTAGCAAGTTCAGTGGCTAATCTTATTTCTTCAATAGTTGCACCTTCTTTTCCATAAACAATATTGTCTTTAATAGTAGATGTAAACAGAACAGGTTCCTGGCTAACAAGACCTATTTTCTGTCTAATCCACTTAAGTTGAAACTCTTTAAGATTTATGTCATCGATAAGAATTTCACCAGCTTGTGGATCATAAAATCTCTCTATCATACTGATAATAGTCGACTTCCCACTTCCACTTTGACCAACCAAAGCTGCAGTTTTGCCACTTGGGATATAGAGAGAAAACCCACAAAATATTTGTTCATCAGGTCTAGTTGGATAAGCAAAGTATACGTCTCTAAACTCTATATCCCCGCAGATGTCCTCCATTGTCCTTCCTTTGGTGTCATAAGCATCTATCTCTGGCTTTCTGTTGATAGTCTCAAATATCTTATAAGCCGCAGCTTGACCAGCAGCAAAAGCAGTCATGCATGGGGTTGTCTGCCCTAGGGACCTTTGTAAATAATAAGCTAATAAGTAAAACATGCCAGTTCTTGAAATTAAACATTTCCTATCTGGTATCTACACATAGATTCATGCATTGTCTGAGTTTGGCTGAGAAAGGAACTTACGAGGCTCCAATCAACACTGCAATAATCACACTGAACACAGCGCCCCCTGTGTATCCCTTTTCCAGTACCAGCTTTGCTCCAAACCATACTGCCAAGGAGTAAGCAAAGAATGCTACTGAAATAAGCATCCCAGTACCCAAACCAGCAGCGAGACCTTCACGGGTGGTTGACTTATAAGCCGTAATAAGATGTTTCTTGTATTTTTCAATAGCTTGATTCTCCCCTGTAAATGATGCAACCTGCCATAAGAGTCAAACCGTGAAAGTCAAGTCACTTCTTTGGTCAATGAGTATTTATGGATGTGTAAATTTAATTATCATACAGTTCTGATTGAGCCAATCGTCTGCTCGACTACATTTGCTGCTTGTGCATACGCATTCTGTCCTAGAGCTGAAGTTCTTGCTACCATGATGGACATGGCCGCACCAGAAATCACCAGCAAGGGAATAGAAGCTATCATGACAAGTGTAAGAAGCCACCCTTCGACAAATGCTATTACAAACGCTCCAATAAATCTTGATACCAACATTATAAACCTCCCAACCTGCATGAAATGAATAACTTGTGAGCAAAGGAATTATTGGATCGAAGTCTTTTGATTGGGTTCAATTCTGGCAGCAGTTTGGTACCTTCTCACCCATGGCTTCTTGAACAAGAATATTGTCACCAGACATTCTACTTACAACCTCTCCTGTGACTGTTTCCTTATCAAAGAAGCCAACTTCTTGTCTTAGTATGGTCTTCAAATACAAGCCCCTAATTCTTGCAGCCTGCCTTTCTCCAGTTATCATCCAACAAGTCACCTCTGACAAGTGTCAACCAACAAGATAAACTTCTCACAACATAACGCTTAAAATTTTTTTATTTCAATCCGAGTTACTGGTATTGAATCTGTACTTACGGAGAAATGATAACACACCCGAACCGACAGCCACATATACGAATCTCAGGCACACCTAAAATGTACAAAACAGTAACAATAACTTATTCAAGTGACTAATTTGATCTTGCGTTTCTAAATACAATTTTAGTACAGATCAAAAAACTCCTGAAATCATGATATTCTCGGCTCTTCTTTTGGTCTTAAAAGATGTTCATCTCGGTAATAAATTATTTAAAGCTTCGGCATGTACCTGGGAAATTACATTCAGAATGTCTTTGTTGTGCTGGTTTTGTCCGAAAGAATCAATTAATTGTCGGTATAGAACTGACAATAAAGGCATACTAAATCCACTACCAACAGCGCCAACTGTGCCAAATATCATCCATAAGACATCTGTAGGATCTGCAAATGCGAAGAGCTTATAAAATGGAACTGTTTTGGTTTTCTCATCTCCTATGGTCTTCTCTGGCTCTCCTGTGTTTCTGCTTTGGCCAGCTCCCTTCTCTACTTTTTGGTCAATATTTGAAGGGGATTCCTCAGTTGTACCTTTAACCCGTCTTTCTCCGATCTCTACGTCCATAACTCTTAATGCAAGATGTTTTTCTTGCTGCTAACTTCGCCGAGTCAAAAATACGTAGATTAATATGCAGCTGAGTATAAGCAAACAATGCATGAAATCAGAACCTATAAATGCAGGATAGAACCACACGAATTGATGATAACAGAAAAATGCAAAAGATCGTCAGAAGAAAAAGGGTCCTTTCTATCGGTGAACCAACAATCCGTTCGAGGAATGAAGTCATGTTGTTCCCTTTTAAATTTACATTTAAATAACTGAAAAAACTATGAAAGCTCTTCTTAATGAAAAATAACTTGAATCCCCCGGTTACATAAATTCATGGGAACTGGAAAATCTTAGGCTATAATCTGTCTGAATGTCAACGTGTGCGTTCGGAGAGATAAACGAGGACACAGATGACGGAGAAGGTTTGCTTCAGTGTTTACAGACTTGTCAAAATAAATGAAGATGATTGGAAACTAATGCCTTGTGAGAATAATGGAAAACAGGTTATGGTCAAAGGAGAAGGTGAACTTCAGAACTGCTCTGTCTGTTTCTGGCAGAAGCACATTCGTGTACAACCAACTTGTACAAAACTGAAAATACTAGACTACCAAATCCCAAATCAACGATAGGAACACCATAGCTACTGATGTCTTCTGTTGGAAAGAAGCCAAACCCAGATGCCAAAACCCAACGGGGACGTTCTTAAACAGGAAAATTAGCATTTACAAGAAACATATACACCACACTTACGGAATGAAAAAGTGATCAAGTTTTCTGATAACTGAGACATCAGTCCTCAAACTTTTCACGCTTCTTTTTCTTTTGGGCGCCAGAGGTGGCTGTCTTATGTTTTAAACTCTAGCCTCCGAACTAGTCACCTTAATTTCTATTAACTACGAGTGAATAGTCCATACGAATGTTTTAAATATTGGATCGCTGATTGAACTGAAAAAATAAATAATCCAAGAGTTAATGGTTAAATCACACTTTAACCGTGTCACTAATAAATATATAAATTTTTATTTTATATTATATATATAAAAGATAATTTTTAAACATGCTATTTAATTATTTATCTAATTGTAAACTTAACTTAAACCTCCAAACTTTAAAACATACAAGTTTTTTTTTGTTAAGTTCACCAACACAACACAAAAAAAGATAACAAAGCTCACTAGTCATATTTCATCAAAAAGATTAAAAAAAATACTAATTATAATATTCATTCAAGTTGAAATCATCAAAATCAAAACATTTTAAATGGACCGGCAGATTCTTTCTTTCACCGGTTCAGTGGTTTTTACCAGTCCGACCATAAAATGAATGCGCCAATCGCTCACAAAAAATACGGGTTAAACCGGACCATTTCATGTTCCAGATTACCGATTCTCCGGTTCAATCGACCGGTTCGGTTCGATTTTCAAAACACTGGTCCATACATAATGCTTATAGTTAAATCTCTTGTGATTTGGATTTTTTATTTTAATTTTGGTATTTTGAAAATTATGCTTTTACCTCCAATAATATTGTTTAACTATCACAAAACTTTTATGGTCATATTTTCATTTATTTTTACTTAAAATGATGCAATATTAGAATTCTTAAATTCTAATATAACATTGTTTTAGAGTTATGAATACAACAAAAACTAACGAATAGCCAAACAATAATTTTTAAACTACAAGGATTGAAATAAAAAAGTCAAACTATAAAGAAATTCAATGTAATTAAACCTTATATATAAGATTGTGATCAATTAAATTATCAAATTATTTTAATACATGTAATTAAATATTTTCTGTAAATAATAATTTCAAGATACATCTTAAAAATTTTAATTAGCATAATCTTTAAATGTCTATGAGAATTTTAATTTTATAATATATATCAAACAAATATGAGAAAATGCTTTAATATAATCACATAAAATTATAAATATATTTATTTAAATGATAAAATAAATTTTGTTTCTAAATGATAGTTAAATATTTCTTAAATAATTTTTTATATGGATATTATACAATAAATGTTTTTAGTTATTAATTATTAAAATATTTAATTTAAAACTTATTTAAATTAAATAATAAAATAAAATGAATTTGTTTATAGAAATATCTTTGTAATCTTTATTTTAATTAAATACTCTATCAAAGTTACCG
This sequence comes from Erythroxylum citrifolium, assembly GCA_026284465.1. NCBI lineage: Eukaryota > Viridiplantae > Streptophyta > Magnoliopsida > Malpighiales > Erythroxylaceae > Erythroxylum > Erythroxylum citrifolium. The sequence goes on along the minus strand of JANKOE010000009.1, from coordinate 40,558,730 downwards.
TATCTAAACTTAGGCCAATGCCATAATCTTGTCTCATACAATTTTATCATATCATATCTCTAACAATATTAGAGAAGTTTTCAATAACCGATTTGCATTTTGGAGTTCAGATCCTCTGTCCAATATTATGGTGTCTTATTGTGTCCAATAAATCTTAATCATTTATTTATGTGGGTTTTGCATGGGTCCTGCGTAAGTTTCGCAAAATAAATGATTGAGATTCTATAAAACAGAATAAGACAGAGTAATATTAGACAATAGATCTAAATTCTGCATTTTGAGTCACAATCGGGGCGAGTCAAGACATCTAAAGTTTTATCACACACTTTTGTCGGAGAGCAGCTTGATTTTGCCCCCTTGCCTTCGTTATTTCTCGAGTCAGAAACATCCTACGACGTCTACGGGTCCTTGCCAACCACAATCTGACTCTTTCATTTCCCAAAGCCGGCAGAAGACATACACTACAAATGAAACATTTATAACAAACACCCGACATATTTTAAAATATTCAAATTCACCCCATCTTGTTTCTTTCATTAGTGGTGAGATTCGTATTTAAATAGAAACTAAAGTGACAACTTAACTCTTGTAAACTTTTACTATAGGGTAAATGACGTGGATCCATCTTGTAATTTCACATATATTTTTTTAAATAATGTTCCTATAATTTAAAATTACTAAAAAATATTTTGTATTATTAAAAATAAAAATAATATTTATTTATTTTTATAGAATTATTTCGATATAAATTATTATGTGATTGATTGTTGAATTTGTAATGAATTTTATAATTCTCACGTTGATATTAATATAGTTCACCAAAATCTCACTAAACGATTATTTTTTTAATGTTTCAATATTATAAAATATTTTTTATATTTATAAATTATACAATATTTTAAAAATAAATAAAATCACATTAAAAATTTTGTATCTTTAGTTGATACAATCAAAAGAGACAAATGTGTCCACTTCCCGGAGTTTCAATCTCGAAACTCTTTTTGTTGTTTTACTAGTTGTTTGGAAATGGAATGGAGGCCTATCTAAAGAGAAAAGGGAGATGCCACTGAATTGCATGTTCATATTGGCATTTGAAGCTCTTGTCGTAGCATGGACATTTAGCGAATTCGCTAATGCTAACTACAAACAATAAAACGGTTTAAGTTGTAGCTTTTATGTTAATTAGAAATCAGGAACCTCGAATATAAATCACTAACCAGCTCATTCAATAGATTAGAGGAGTGATGATTACTAAAACTCTAGTTGATGGTGAGAGTGATTACATGGTAGAGAATTGGACAGCTATGTTCTTTGGGCTGTAGCTCCTTTATGAGACAGTATCTAGTTGGAGGAATAACTTGATTCCAATCCTTCATTTTTTGATAGGATCTATTTTGAAGGATTTACTATCATCTCCGAGATGCGGCAGCCACAACTTCAACTTGGAATGTGGAGCAGGTTTTACGTGTTAAAAAAACGACGATAATTTTATTAATAAAAGGAATTGAATACTAAACTC
>JANKOE010000009.1:40537558-40550757 GCA_026284465.1 Erythroxylum citrifolium | reverse complement strand
TTTAATTTTTCTATACCACTAACAGTGGTGCTCATGTCTGCCATAATTACTCGATCCCTGATCAAATAATTTCACAAACCCAGATTGTGACTAAATTTTGGTAGAATCTCAGCTAAGACACGATCCCTAATCGTTAAAAACAATTTGGACAATGGAGCAACGACTCTAGATGACACAACCTAGCTCTAATACCACTTGTTAAAAAATAACGATAATTTTATTAATAAAAGGACTCGAATACAAAACTCAAAACACCGAAGGTAAACAAAAATAGAAGACAGAAGAACGAAACTTAGACACACTACACTTAGGACTCATTTCTTCTCACTTAGGATTCACTTCTCTCTCTTCATTTGGTGGTGCTACAACAAATGGTGCTATTGCCTATTTATAGGCATGCACCACCTAAGTTCACCGTATAATCGAAACTAGTCGAGCATATGCAGAACACCAGTTCGACTATAGGTAGAAGACAATAAGACCATACCACAACTACTACATAGTGTTTCTTTTTGTCCTCCATTTAATCAGGTTCTCCCATGCCATTTGCTGAATTTTTGGTAGACTCAAAAACGTTATTAAAAATAAAAACAGACCTGCTCAAAGTGAGCTCACTTAAAAAAAACATCTATTTGTTAAAGTATTGGAATATGGTTGCTTTTTTATATATAAATCACATGTTCTTGGTATGAGATGAAACAACTTCGGAACCTTACAGTACCCCTAGCATATCCCCTTGTAGCATTGAAGATTCTACAGTTCATACACCATACATTAGAAAGTGTGGTACTTCATGAATCCAATCATATAAACCTTCAAAAAGAAATAGTATAGCGCCAAAAGTATATTTCAAATCTCAAAATTTACATCAAAATATAAGTTAGAATTCTAACATTTTAAAGTGTTCAATTTAAATCATATATAATGTTTTTAAAATGTACAAAACAAACTCTAAATTGATGAAAAATTTGGTTAACTTTCTATTGGTTAAATATCACGCCAAGAGTGCTATGCTATTGTTTATTGTTTTTTATAATCAAGTAATGAGTTCCACTGTTACGTAACATTGTAGAATCCATTATATAAAATTTAAAATTATAGTTAATTATATTTTTTAATTAGTTGCAAATCTCTCTAAAGCCCTTATATTGCAGATTCTATACATATACTGATTGTTTTTGGTGATAGAGACAACTTTAGCATCTAGATCTACCATAAAACATTCACACCAATAAAAACATGATTATATAGGGAATAAATCATGTCTAACTAAAGGTAATTTATAAAAGAGGTCACATAAACAACATATTGGGAGTACTTGTGGGCCTTCTAGTTCTCTTATTATTATTTCCAGTCCCAGTCATTAACTATATGTGACAAGCTCTAATTTCATTCCTAACAAGAGCAAAGTACTTTCACTTTTTCATTAATAATTATTCTAAGATTTGTTGAGTGTACCCTATTAAGAGAAATATACGTGTTCTCAATATTTAAAGTTTTCAAAGTGCATTGAACTTGATTTTAGTTAAAAGATCAAGTGTTTGAGGAAGAATAACGAAGTAGAGTATACTAGCCATGAATTTGATGTATTATATAAGTAAGAAGACATAAAGATAGTTTATTATTATACACTTCTAAGAAAAAGAGTGACATAGAATATGAACAAAACTTTATTTGAAAGAAAAAGCGAAATGTTGAGAGTTTGCAAGCCTAGCTAAGGTCTTCTAAGTAAAAGCAGTTGATATCATATGTTATATGGTATATTAACATAATCTTCAAAAGTTAAGTGATAATATAAAGTTAACGTTAATTCCTACAATCATGTATATTAATACTATGTAATTTTTTAGTTGATTTTGTTTCTTTAGTTGGAGTCACTTAAAGTGTATAAATATATGAATGTACCTAACATTATGGATATAAAGAAGCATAGAAAACCTTTCATCATTTCATCATTTCTCCAAATAGTATCAAAGCCTCCTTTCTAAAAAGGAGTCAAAATTATGGAGTTTTTCTTCAAGCCTTCCTCTAACGCATTCTTTCGTACATTTGGGCTTCTTAATTTGCTCCAAATATATTTTTTCATATACCAAATTGATCCTTTGTTTGAGTAGATGTCAAAACCATTAAAAAAATCAGGACTGACCTCCGTACGAGCCCTCATACACCATCCAAAATCTCGAAGTTCAAAACCTTAGTTTCAACTATTTGGAGTAAGAAGACAATCTAAACAATGTCGTTTTGTTTTAGTAATGAAAGGCTATACATTATATGGAGTCATGTCATCCAACATCCTAGTCAATGTCATGTCATTTTGTGCAATGACAACATACATATTAGTTGCCACATCATTGTCCAACTTATTGCCATCTCACCAAATATTTAAAATGTTATCTTTTCACGTGTTGTTACCTAATTTGTCTACGTGTAAACATAAGCTCTCTTCCTTAGTTTGGTTTAGACCCACTAGTTCTGTTTAGTTTAAAAGGAGTTGACTAGCACTTTGATAGCCCTGTTCAACATATTTGTATTCAGTTTCTCTATAAACCAGACCAATTACTTAGGTTTTTCGATGTTTTAAATATGATTTTGTGGTCAGAATAATCAAATTTCATCTCTATAAGTAGGTTTTCTCCTATTTTATTATTTTCATTAACTATAGATCAATGTTTTAAAAATCTAGTTAGAAATTGAATCGATAAAAGGAAAGATTTAAGATTTAAAGGTTCAACTAGTATGAAACTGTTATAAAACCGGTATATAGTAAATAAGAAGTAAAACTTTTGAATTAAACTTTTTGATTCCGTTCAATTTACTTTAATAAATAATAACTTTTATCATTAAAAATAAATCTATTTATTAATTAATCAGTTGATTTTAATGTTCATAAATATTAATTTTTTAAAAGAAGAAAATAATTTAATTATAATATAATATTCCTAAAGGTCTTAGTTCGACATATAAAATTTATAATTTTTGTACAGTATCATTTTTTTGTTATATATATATATATAAATTATGTAATAATTTATTCACATAATTTATTCATTTATTTTCTTAACCGTTCATTTTCCCCCATGTTAGTAGTATTTTCCCATCTGTTTTCTCATGTCTTTGAAAGAAAATCAATAGGCAATTGTCAAATCCCTATTTCCATTACCAAATCCCATAAGACATATCAAGTTGTTTTCTTACTGTATACCCAACTTTCAAGAACAATTATTTCACTTTTAGATAGTTGTTATCATCAATTTTCTCTGCTTCTTGATTTTTTTCTTCAATCATCATCTTTCTCCATTCTTGTAGCCTTAAATGCTCAAGTTGAACCATAGTTTGTGCAACTCCTATGATTTCTCTCTTACGAGCATAAAGCTTTATTTGCTCATTGACATAATGTAACCTAGCTTAGTACTACTTCTATCGATATTAAATCTCAATAACATGAAAGATGCTTCTGCTTCTGCTTATGATCTTTTGGAGTATGAGGAGGTAATATAACCTATGGAGTGTAAACAATTTCTCCATAGTTGTGTTCCCTTGTGCTTCATGGGTATCTTACTTGCAGGCAAAGCTAAAAGAGATACAAGAATTGTAGATGGTGCAAACCAAATACTGGCCTAACCATCTTGGTTGCCAAGCTCCTTGGAACATCACCATAATCAAATATTGAGAAGCATACCTTGAAAAGTTGCAACAAGAAGGTGTTTCTTTTAGGTGGAAGTGCATGTGCCCCTCCTACTCTATGACGTGTCCTTTAATGACATTGGTAAAGGACTTCTCATGTTTTCGTGAGAAAGAGGGATGAAAAAAGAATGGCTAGAGCAGAGGTGTGCGGTTAAAGTAAGAAAAAGGGAAGTGGCAAAAAAGAAAATGGGTTTTTTTCCATTCTCTTCACCCATTCATCTATTTCCAAATTCCCAGAAAATGAAGCGAGGAAAAGTAGATAACTAAGATTACAAGGAGAAGTAAAGAACTCATATTCCTAAAATGTGAAGCGAGATGTCAAGAAGATAAAGCATAAACAGTGAAGTGAGAGTGGCTTTTTGGCTTCTGAAATTATATATAAGAAACTGGTTCAAATTGGTTCCTAGATGAACCGACCAATTCTGGGATAAGTCGATCAATTTATATATATAGAGGTTATTAAATGAAACTGAACCAAACAACTGGCCAATTCAGATTATTTTTGGTTGAATATGTCGATCTGGTTTGGTTTTTAAAACATTGCTATAAATACCTCTAAACTTCCCCAATACATTCCCAATCCTATCAATATCATCTTTTATGGTTGCAACTATGATCGTTAGGTTGAGGAATTATATAACGTTCTTAAAGGGAGATTCCTTTAGTGTATTGTTATTGGAGAAATATCTAAACCCACCCAAAAGAAAGATGAAGACATGATGTATTCATTGAATGATTGGTAGAATACGATGAAATGAACCATCAAATCTTAATATGGTTTCAAAATACATGTGCTAAAGCCATCAAACTTGACTTTCTACGTTTTGACACTGCCAAGGAGGTATGAAATTTTGTGAAAAAAAATGTTATTCTATATCTAACGATGTCCACATATTTTAGTTGTATATGAGACTTTATTGCAAGCTATAACAACCTGGACAAACAATACACAGTTATGTATCTGAATTGTAAAAACTTTGGGATCAACTAGCACTTGGCGATCCTATTTGGCGTAGTCCTAACTTCTGCAATCTACACAAATCTTAGAGATTATCAATATATATGGAATTTATTGATGACTCTCATGGATAAATTTGAACTCATTCTCTTTATAAAGGAACTCTACCTAATCTTGACACTGTGATTAAAGAGCTCATCTTAAAGCAAAGTCATCTCAATATGCTCTGTATAGAAAAATCTGTCCCATCTACTAATGTCGTTCTTGCAACTGATACTTCTTCTCAAACTTGTCACAACTCAGGTAAGAAACACTATAAAGCATCTTACAACTACTGTAAAAGGCCCAAACATCACATCTCTAAATGTAGAAAACAATTCAGACAGAACTCAGGCTAAGGTAATTTTTCCAAGTCTCTTCAGCCTACTTCCATTGCTATTGTTACGTATGAGGGATCAACAAAAAGCATCTCTCCTATATTTTCTTTAAAAGACCTTAACGCCCTTCTTTAATGACTTCAACCAGATTCTGGTATAGTCTCCTCCTTTACCTTATCTGTCACATTAGGTACCTCAAATTCTTAGTATCTCGATTCTACCTATTGTGATCATATTACCTCTGATTCTTCCATTCTTGAATCTCAATACCATCTATTCCACATGTTGTTCACACTGACTTTAATTCTACTATGCATATACAATATAAAGGTACTATTTACACATCCAAATTACATTTACCAAAAACCTTTATTATTTCCAAACTCTCATTGAATTTTATTTCTATTAGACAATTATATGAACTTTGTGTTAACTTATCCTTTTCGAGTCATGGTTGCATTATACATGATCCACAAATGGGCGAGATACTTGGGAAAAGGCATAAGGTTAGATGGATGTTAGAGCTTACTTCACTAAATCTTCCTTCAAAGCTTGTTATTAGTGTTGTCACTTCTCATTCATGGCACTCTCACTTGGGTCATCTTTCTACTTACAGATTAGGGTCTTTAATCTCTAACGGTACTTTAGGTTATGTTAAGACTGAACATTTTGATTGTTTCCCTTGTCAATTATCTAAAATTCATTCTTTACCTTTTTATCTTAATGATTCTATCTCTTTAGCACCTTTGGATCTAATTCACTATGATATTTGGAGTCTTGCTCCTTATGAAACAATAGGTGGCATAAGATATTATGTGATATTTTTCCATGATGATTCTTGCTATACATGGATTTATCTAATAAGATATAGATATGACCTATTCTCTATTTACTCTTGTTTTACTAATATAATTCAAACTCAATTCTGTTGCAAAATTATAAGTATTTTGCATTGATAATGCTATAGAATACAAAGATACAAAATTCATCAACTTCCTTAATCAATAAGGGACCATCATTCTAAGATCCTGTATAAATACATCTCAACAAAATTGTCAGGATAAACATAAACCTAGACATATCCTCGACACTGTTTGAGCCCTTCTTATATCATCTTCTTGTTTTGAAACCTTTTGGGAGAAGCAACCTTTACTGTGGTCTATATTATCAATCATATTCCTTCTCTTATCATAGGTAATATCTCTCCCTATGGGAACTTATTAAATCGTGCTCCTGACTATCAGTCTCTTAAAGTTTTCGGATGTGCATGCTTTGTCCTATTACAACCTTATGAGCACACCAAACTAGAACTGATAACATGTTTATATTGTTTTTTTAGGGTATGTCATAGAGCAAAGAGGATATAAATGTTGGGATCCACTATCTCAAGGTCTTTGAATCTCTCGATATGTTAGTTTTTGGAAACATAATTTTTTTTTCATAATATAAAAATTTTGAGTTAGCGAACCCTCACATTTTTTTTTGACCCTATTATATCTTTATTTTCTAATATTTTTTCTACAGGTCTGTCTTATAGCTTTAACATTTTAACATAACCGATCCTTGATTCTATTGTATCTTCTCCAGTTGCAGATCTTCCACTTTCACTAAATAGCTCTTCCTTCTTTATTCATTCATCAGAATCTACCAAGTCTCAACAACCTCCTCGTCGATTCTCTCAAGTAAGTCAACCATCTATTTGTCTTAAAGACTTCCTTGTTTATTCCACTATTGTCTCTCTATATAAATCTCACACCTATTGTAAGGCCAGCTCTAACCCTTTATGGTAGTAAGCAATGGCAGAAGAATTACATACTCTCTCTAACACCAACATTTGGGACTTAGTTGACTACCTCTGAATAAGTTTGTTATTGATATAAATGGGTCTATAAAATCAAAATTTGAGCTGATAGATTAGTCGAAAGATACAAACATAGTCGATTGCAAAAAAGGTATACTCAATAATATAGAATTGAATATAAGGAGACCTTTGCTCCAGTTTCTCGCTTGACTTCAACCTGCAGTCTTATAATAGTAGCATCCAGTAAGCATTGAGAATTGTTCCAAATGAATGTCAACAATGCCTTTCTAAATGGTGATCGTCATGAAGAAGTATATATACAATGTTTACTAAGGTATGCTCATCCATTTAATAAAGTTTGTCATTTTAAAGTCTTGTATGGTCTTAAGCAAGCTCTTCGAGCATGGTTTGCTAAATTTAACTCCACCATCAACCATCTTAGCTTTACATCCAACTTTTATGATCATGCTTTGTTTATTTGAAAAATATATCAAGGGTGCACTTAATGCTGTTCCACAAGTTCATAGGTCTCAAGTAGTATAGTATAATATCGTCCCACAGGGAGTAATTGTGTAAGTACTAAGCTTGGATTACTCAATTAACTGGACTAAGCAGTTGTATAAGAATGGGGAATTAAATTAAGAAATTTAACTATCAAAAATAATAAAGTCAATGCCAAAATAAAGATGCGAATATCTCTAAGGATTTATCCGAATGGAATGTGGTAAGCTTCAAGGAAGGTTCAACTTTTAGCGTTTTCTACGAACTTTACCTGGATCAATTTATAAGGAAAATTTTGGTTGATAGAAGGTTACGCCTAGAGTTTCTTAGATCCTTTTTCAAGGTATCAAAGGAGTATTATGCAATAATCCTAATCTACTATTGTAGCTTAGCAATTAAGCATAACCCATTAAGTTCTTTGCTAACCTGGTTTTCTTCTCATAAATTCAGTCTATTTTTAAATCTGAAATTTATAAGTTCCCTATTTTGAAGTTCCGTTCTCAATTTTCACCTATCGGTTCTTCAATTAACAACTAATGTCAAGTAATGGTTAGCCAACCACAATACTAGCAAAATTAATCCCAAAACAGAGAAATCAAACCAACAAACTCATACTCATAAATCAACCAAGATTTAATCCATAAAAATTACCTAAAAGTTTCTGCCCCAATCTTGAAGCTTCGGGGAAGCTACTCACTTATGGTAGAATGAAAACCACATAAATCACAGTCAGCAATCAACATAAGAGACAACAGAAAATAAATAGAGGATGAATGGGTTTTTGGGATCTCCCTCTCAGCGTTTCTGCTCTATCACGTTTCTGCGTCTCCCCTTGTGCGTCAGTGTTTTTTTGAGTCTGCTGTGTGTTTTTCCTATTTTGCGTCACTGAATGAAGCATCCTTTGTGCCTGCGTGTGTCTCTCCTCCAGCTGGTTCGTGCGTCTGCTGGTTCAGCTGCCCACATTATGTGTCCAATAGAAGATTCAATGCTCATGCCACCAGCTGCTTCCTTCCTTGCCACCAGCTGCTTCGATTATTAGTGGACAAAGTATGTGAGTGATGAGTGTAGCGTGAGAGCTGGAGCATTGTAAGTGGAAAGTATCTTTTTTTTGGTCTCTCACGTTAGTGGAGAGGAGTGTCCCTTGCTAACGTTTTTTTTAAATCTCCTCCACCAGCTCAATGTGTCTTTTGTTGTAACGTGAGTGTGTTTTCTCTTTGTGGTGTAACGAGAGTGTAGAGTTGGTGAGTGCTGGAGAAAAAATCCCCCCTCAGCTCAATGTTTTTTTGCTTCCACGTCCTCCTTCTCCACAGCTGCTTGCCTCAACGTTATTTCGTCAACCAGTTTCCAACATCTAATTGTAATCTCTTCAGTGGTTGTTTTACATGAGTGATGAGTGTATGTTGACGATGCAACATGAGTGGAGAGGAGTATGGTGAGTGGCTATTCACGTCTCCTTGCTTGTGTTTCGTTTCTTTTTTTTATTGAGTCCTCCAACTCCCTCATTCACGCCTACTCCCTTCATTTTTTTCTTCATTTTCTGCGCCAGCCTCTTCAACCCCGCCAGTAATATTCTTTTGTCTCACCTTCTTCAACGTTTTCAGTTGTCCTTTTTCTCTACTGCCGCCAGCTATTTTATCTCTTGATGTATCCAAAAAATGTTTGTGGTTTGGTCCACCTTTCACGCACACCCACTTCACACACACTCACTTCTGCCAGATACTTCAAGGATGTTGTATGGAATGTCACTCATCTCACACTCACGATTTTTACTCCTTTTCTACGCCGCCAACTCTCATTTTTCTCCATAATCAAATGTCCCCACAGTTGTACTCTATGACTTTCACGGTCCCATTCACGCTTTTAACCTGTTCTCCACACCAATACCGTGGTTGCTGCTCACTTTGTAAAAAAAACGTCAACATTTTGTCCTTCCTTCGTCTTAGAGCTTTTCTTGCTTTAGGCTTTTCAAGGTTCCAAATTCAATATTGTCTAAAATTAAAACAAATAACTCTTAATTAGTACAATTTAAACATTAAATGGATAAGAGTTTAGCTAATTATGTATCTAAAATTAATATAAAAATGTTCATTAACAACACCCCCACACTTGAATTGTTGCTTGTCCTTAAGCAACTTACTTAGATCGCAAACAACATATTCTATCATTTCATTTTCAAAGAAAATCAAGTGTTTGCAATCCCTTAAACTTCGACAAACTCAAGTATCAAGTTATAACATGTATCATAATATTTTCATCAATGCACATAAACAAAATCAAAGGTAGATATTTTTTATCAAGAGCAAACACAAAATTAAAATGGATTTCCCTTACGATATTTACTCATGTCACTCAAGTGTATAAGGGTTATGTTTCGCTCAAAGCTTTCTCTAAGAGATTACGCCACCATAGGCTTACAAATTCACCTATTTTTCACTATATAGAATACATGCTATCATGGATCAAAAGGGATTTTACTAAGGGTTGTAATGGGGCTTAGGTTAAGATGAGGTAAAAAATAGACAAAGACTACCCACAAGCATTCACAAAGTACTAAGTGACGTGGGACAATAAAAAAGAACTTCTGAAATGTACAAACAGAAATACAGGACTACAACTACTCATCACTATCAAACGCTACTATTTTGATTTTTTTTTCTCTTTATTTTTTTATTTTTTAACAATAAACATAAAATGTTGGACCCCGTTTTCGGAGCCCAACATTCGGAGTTACAAAAACGTGAGCAAACTTATTCTTCTAATTTAGAACAAATTTTGGGAAACTTTCAATTGGAATTTCATACAACACTCCACCTCGATTCATAGACCTCCCCATACTCAATAACGTCTCATCATTCACCAAAAATTCCTATCTTGCTTTTCCATAATATCTCACACACATATATATATAACAACAACAATTCATGCTCAAGATTCATCATCTCAAGTTAAAGACTTCAAACATACCTAACCTCAACGTAACATCATCCTTACACAATTCATATGCCATTAACATCATAAGATAAATGGTTACAAACTTTAATGGCATTCCCGCCACATTACATCATCAATCTCAAAATCCAAAATACAACAAAGGATACCAAATTCCATAATTCTCAACATATGTCTAAAGTCTTATTTTTTTTCATCCTTCTAACTTGAAATACAAAATATGCAGAATCAAACAAATGTCTTGACTTTCTTTCACCCGATCTCTTTCTCATCACCTGCAGATGGGAATGAAAAGGGGGTGAGCTTACAGCTCATGGGTAACAGGTTTATAACCGAGAAACAAGCAAAAACTATTAAAATATTTATTTCCATTGTAAAACTCACTTTGAAATCCATGTAACACATATTTCCCAAATTCACCACTTATTAAGCAATTCATAAACATCATAAATCATGAATTCATCAAAACTTGTCACAAATCGTAAACACATAAACACATCAGAAATGGTTTGGGTAGGCCCGTAAACAAAACGTACTAACACATTCCCATATAATTGTCCTGTGTAGCCATGAACAGAACGAACTAACACAATCTCATATAGCGGTTTTGTGTTGTTGTAAGGGAGTCCATGAAGGAGCTCTATGCCACTAGCGGGTAGGCGGGAGAAGCCTTTAGACAAGTGCACTTGATAGAACAGAACGGACCAAACCAAACTCACATAACATGTAATCATGACTTGCAAAAAGATTGCCTAAATGACAACATTTCGGAAACTTGTTTTTCATGAACATGAAAAAAAAATTCAAAAAAACCCTTTCATGTAGCAATTCACAATTCATCATCAAAATTCCATACACCACAACATGTAGCAATTTCTCAATCAATCAAAAACAATAAAAACAATATTTGATGAAGTAACTAAAATCATTTTACTCTCTTGATTCAAAAGAAAACCTTTATGGCTCATTACTCAAATTATAAACATGAAAGTCACTTTATTTCCTTGTTAAAACTTGTTCAAAAAGCCTCTACTCTTGCTCCTTTTTGCCTCTCTTACTTTCCTTCACAATGGAAAAGTTCCCAAATCAATAGGAATTCAAATTGGGCAACCCATAACACATAATCATAAAATTGATACATAATCATAAAATTGATCTTAGAAAGCTTAAACCCATACATTTCTTAAGCTTCATGAACCAAAATCTTTCTAAAAACCCAACAAATCAAACATACTCTTACCTTGATCCTTCACCAAATGAAGGATTTCTTGACTTGAATGGAAGCTCTCATCATCCTCTTCCTTTTTCCTTCTTGAATCAACTAATCCATCTTGAAAATCAAGAAAATCAAGACCTAGCTTTTTTCTTCTTTCTTCTTTCTCTCCTCTCTCCACTAAACTCTCTCTCATTTCTTCTCACTTTTCTTTGTTCTTTCCTTCTAATTTTCGTGCTTGCTCTTTCCTTTAAAAGCCAAAACCCTTCTTATTACAACTATGCCATTAATGAGTGAACAATGTCCAAAATACCCTTACATGTAAGCCTTGTAACCTTAATGCTTAAGTGTTCTTCCCAAAATGTCCTCATACATTCACACTCTTGCTACTTAATTCAACTAATCCATATTTTAAAATCCTACTAACATCAACATAATAATTAACTCCAAATAAAATAATTAATCTTGCAAAACCTCAAAATTATTCTAATCATGCTTAACTCCTTCCAAAAATCAAGAACTTTTTCTAACCATGTAATTGAAGGAATTTGCTAACACTTCCTTCTAGGAAAATGTTCCTCATTGTATTAATCTTCTAATGACCTCAAAATTATTCAATTTTGTTCCATATTCCAAAAGTTATACCCTAAATATTTTTCAGACTGTTACTAAACCGAGACTGTACACTATACCCAATTTCACTCCAGAAATTGAAACTCTTAAGGACAGAATTGAAATTCGATTCCTTCAGATAACTTGTAGCTCCATGTCTCTAGTTTAGTTAGAAACAAGAATCAACTCATTTGGAGCTCTACAGATTAAGATATCATCAAAATACTGAAGCATGTTCAGTAAAATACTCAACTCATACTCTTTTAACCGAACCTCTCACTTTGATTCAATCCATATTGTTCAAATTAATATCAAAAGCTATAAATTTTTATGGAGAGATATAGGAATGTCTCAGGAATCCAACGCTTCAAAAATCAGGTCAATCGGAGGTCAGATGAAAAAGTTATGGCCAAAAGAGTGGAGAGAGGTCGGGTTAGGAGAAAACATGACAATAGTCGACTGGTACCAAATTAGTCGACTAATGTAAGTTAGAGTTGGGGAAAACATGACAATAGTTGACCGTTCAAAGATTATTAGTCAATTAATATAAATAAGAGTTGGGGAAAATATGACAATAGTCGACTAGTCGAAGACTATTAGTCGACTAAGCCTATAATAATCGACTAGAAACTCTTGGTCTTTCTCCTTTCGACATTCTAACTTCCACAATTCATAACTTTTGACCCAGAACTCCAAAATTTTCAAATTTGGTATCAATGGAAAGCTAAAAGAAGGCTATACAACTTTTATGAAGAACTTAAAAACAATTTTGGTCTCTATAAGAGTCAAAAGTCCACATCAAAGCGGCTGTCCCGAAAGTTCACCCTAAACAACATCCAAACTTCAAATGATCATAACTTCCAGTTCCGATATCGAAAAATGTCATACTTTATATCAAAGGAAAGCTAAAACGATAATCTACAACTTTCATAAAGATAATTTTATCGAAATCACTCTAGATCAACCCAGAAAAATCACAGAAGTTTCAGAACAAACAAAAAAATCTAACTCTCCACTATTCATTCTTAGAAAATTTTCAGACTTCCACTTTCCAAAATCCAACACTTCTATTTTTATTCTAGTCTTTCTACTCCATTTCAATCA